>PVYE01001125.1:0-13642 GCA_002995055.1 Rhizopogon rudus | reverse complement strand
CGTCATGTATAGGAAAGACCTCTGCTGGGAATATCAGCGGCGCCTACATAAAGAGTTCCTGCACGTCTCGCACTTTTATTTCAGTGTAACTGCCACTAAACCAACTTCCTCCCAGTTCTCAGAGTCATGTCCGCAATATTTAGCCAGTTCATAGGTAAGAGCAGATGGCCAATATCCAAATGTCTGTTCAATTCTGCTCACTGAGTATATCTTTCAGGGTTGAACATTTCATTAATGTTCGTTAGTCTCAGTCGTGGAAGAGATTTGACACTGATATCACTCTTGTAGCCAACTTGGTATTGCTGCGGCTCAAGGATACTGGTACTATCGAACTTTTCCTCATGACAAACGGCCGCTCAAGTCTCTCGTGAGCGATACACACCAGTATAATCTCTCTTCCCCAACTGATAAAATTAGGTTGTCATTATATTGTTTGCAGTTCTACCATACTTTCCGTGTACATTGTTTAACTATGAACAGGATCATGACTACGGCCTCAACGGTCTTGTCCTGCATCATGTACTGGTCATTCTTCACCGACTGTTTTCGAAGCGATTCTCCGACGTGTCTGTCATGGTGAGCGGTCTCACATGTATAGTTATGTTTTAACGCAACTACAGGCCGAAGATGGTGAGCATGATGTCCATCAATCCTACCCAACTCCGCTTGCGGCAGTCGATGGCCCTTCTCCTTCCGCCTGTGAGTTCTAGCGAATATTTTCGTGAAGATCTCTTTAACGTTCTTTCCAGTTTACCATACCATTTGTCGTGCAAAGGTATCATGCTGATGTGACTGTTATGAGCGACGCTTACCTTGGGGCGACGCAGTTTTTATTGTCATCGTGTGTGGATAAGTAAGTCATCACACCTTAGTTATTTGTCGTCTGTTAATCAGCTGTACACACAGTTAGCGACAAAAACATCTACGTTACCATGCCGATGGTATGTATTCCATTGTATTGGCCAAGTTGATGAACCAACTTCGGTGAAAAACAGGTTTTCTTTGCAGCTTCGTCCTATGGTGAGTTTTACAGTCCATATCTTAGTTGTAATTTCATGGTCATATATGACAGGGCTCGGTCTAGGTCAGCTTGTAGATCAGTGTAGTTCTCTTTGTGCGACTGACCTTTTTCGTGGTCAGCACTTATTCCATCGCAGTAAGTTTTGTTTTGATAGCGTTTGACGAGCCTTGTTCAGTACCGTATACAGGGCCCTCGGGGCTTTCGCCAGCGATACAGTACGTCTGAGCATTTCCCAGAAAGCTGTTCTAATGTCTTTGTGGCAGACACTGAAACTGGCTAGTTGGGGGGCATTTCTGAGCGTTATGTGCGACTGCATGATTAGTATGTCCGTGTACTTCTACCTGGGTCCCTTAAGATCGGGGGTCAAGCGGTAAGGCGGTGTACTGCAACCTGGTCATTAAATTATTGACCAGTCCTATGTAGCATCGACACCCGTATCCAGAACATAACCGAGAATTTTATCAACATGGGCATCCTTTCATGGCAAGTTCCCCTTTGATATAATCACCACTAAGCATCTTATTTCGTGATCTGGCAGTTTACTGGCCATCTTCACATGTATTTTGGTACGCAGCATGGATCTATGCCAATGTTCTCAACCAAATGACAATAACTAGTACTGGGCAAATCAGTATGCTGCCATCGGAGGTGTAGCCATGATTCTCAGAAACTGTGAGTGATCCCTTCTCCTGATTTATGGTTCTCCGGGAGTCTGACACATGGACAGCCTATGCAAATTCGTTGCTAGCCATGTAGGTGAAAATACAGTGCCAGTCATACGTATTGACTCGTGATACCGCTAGACTCAATGCCAGAAAACCATTCAGGACTTCGCAAGATGGATATCTAACTTCCAACGATTCGGGAACACATTTCGGTGTAAAAGCGGCTGCTCGGGGCCACCCTTGGTGTTCAAATTATTGAACTCGGACGTTACCTGAGCATTTAGGTTCGAGCGTCACCCTTAACGCCACCGTCGAGTTTAGTTTGAAGACTATGTTACATAGTATGTATGATACCATTCCATTCTTACACAGCACGTAAAATTTCCGTGCCTATACCAGCGTTACTATAAAATACGAACCGAGTCGTTGAAACATCTCAGTCCCTCTACCAGTGGCTGAGATGTAAGTACCTACATTCATTTAGTCTACCAGCCGCTAACGAGTTACTAGATACATTCGTTTATTAGGTATATACTTACTGCGAGTCCCTGGCTGAGATATACATTCGTTGATTAGATCTTCTCGTCGCGACCGCTTTGCCTCTACTCGCTAAACAAATGCCATATATCAATAGACGCTATTTCCGCGCTCAACTGCATTGTATCTGAATTGTTTGTAACACCATGCCCTACTAATCATGGTGCACATTAGCTGTACCACTAGGCCCCTGTCTGGAATCACCTAGTGGAGTCATCTCCGGAATTTAACTACGCGGAGTCATGAAGCTTTTCTTTTGTAAATGACAATATTATCGCAAATCCTCGTGCTGGCCATGGGCCATGGTTAGATGTGGAATAAATAGCATTAATTGCACTGGCATTCGTTAAATCGTTAATACTTAAGTTTCCAATGTTATACTTTTGTGCACGTGCCAATCAAGATCAAAGAGTCTATACTAGGCCTGTGTTTTATTATCATGACTTGTAGCAGCGGCCTCCATTCAGCTCATCAAGCTATAACATTCCAAAATGAAGAAAAAAGTGCGCCAAACTTTCACCTCTGCCATGCAAGGTAGTCATCAGGCGTCTTTAGGTACTATTGATGGGAGCGTCTGGTAGCGGAAAGACCTCGATGAGGTCCATGATATTGTAAGACTCCACTGCATGCTTGACTTGGACCAGCTGAACACTCCTCAGCTCCAACAACCCAGCGTCCCTCACTTCCCGTCTCGGCGCAACGATTGACGTCGAGCAGAACCATGTCCGCTTTCTAGGTGATCTCATTCTCAACCTTTGGGACTGCGGTGGGCAAGATGCATTCATGGATTCATACTTGAGTACGCAACGCTCCGTCATCTTCTCACATGTCGGGGTCATGATTTATGTTTTCGACGTCGAGTCCCGCGAGATGGAAAAGGATTTGGAGTACTACCGGGATTGCCTGGAGGGATTGTCACAGTTCAGCAAGAATGCGAACGTGTTTCTTTTGGTACACAAAGTAGACCTGGTGAGGGAGGCCGAACGAAATACCGTTGTGGAACGCAAGGTGGAAGAGCTCGAGAAAGCCAGCGGCGAGACACCAGTGAAGGTGTTTAGCACGAGTATTTATGATGAGAGTCTTTATAAGGTACCGTATGCATTGCTCTTCCCTGCGACCGAGTTCACCACTGAGTTATGTGCAAGGCATGGTCAAATATCGTGAACACCCTAATCCCCAATGCTCGTAACCTCTCGAAACACCTTCGTATCTTCGCTGAAGCTTGCAGTGCAACCGAAGTGATACTCTTCGAACGCACCACCTTCCTTGTCATCGCAACATCCTCGCACACCGACTCCTCCGATGCTTTCCCCTCCGACCCTGTCGCTCTTCATGCGCTGGATCCCAAGCGATATGAGCGTACTTCGGAGCTCATCAAAGCATTCAAACAGTCATGCTCACGTCTTAGGGAGGAATTCCGCTCCCTTGAGATGGAACTGGCAGAGTTCACTGCTGTGCTTGATGAAATGACCAAAAATACTTACGTGTTGGTTGTAGTGCACGACCCAGTTATCGGTGAGTTG
The DNA here is from genome assembly GCA_002995055.1 of Rhizopogon rudus. Lineage (NCBI taxonomy): Eukaryota > Fungi > Basidiomycota > Agaricomycetes > Boletales > Rhizopogonaceae > Rhizopogon > Rhizopogon rudus. The sequence continues at coordinate 9,896 of PVYE01001125.1, read as the reverse complement.
ATTGCTACTATATCGTCTCAACCTCACCCCCATTCGTATATCCAGAGACTGCGGCCATTAGGATGAACATCTGCATGGCACGTAAGAAGTTCGAGGAGCTTCAGGGAGACAGCCTTGTCTCAGAAAAGTGACCTTCTACATTACTCGGATATTAGGCAGATGCAGTGCGATAAAGATGAGGCCATGAGAATCACTTCCTTGTATGCTGCGATGAAGATGTGCCGCCGTCCTTGATGCGCCGATGTCACTACCAGAAGAACCACCAGTATATAGTGTTTGTTCTGTATGTATCTTCAAGGACACTTTAAACTGCTATGATATTGTGAGTTACAAGTTGTATACATGAAATACTAGTACTCCATCTTCAAGAGGACGTCTCTACGTCTGACTCATCCCACGACGCGCTTAACCCGTCACTATCCAATGTCTTCCCTGTAAGTGTCAGGCCAGATACTGGCATACGCTGTACACCACAGGTGATGCCGACGCCGACGTCAGCTTTGCGAAGTCTATGACCCGTATGTTGTTCCGTATAGTATGATCGTAGAGTTCTTGTTCAAACTTGATGCGCTTCAGGCGGCTCCTAATAAGTCGACACTCTGCCCAGCGCTCCTGAAGAGCAAGCGGAGCAGGCAGTGTGGGTTTCCAATTCAGAGGACATTGCAATCATTAGTCTAGAGTGATGCCCGTTTGCTCTTCTGGTGCCAGTGAATCTGAGTCCACGTGACCAGGTTGATGATCACACTCTGGCCTTGATACATTCTAAGCAGCGTGCCATGCCTGCACACTACGCACTACTGTTGCAGCAGTCCCCACGAGATACCGATCGTGAACTCAACGAGGCCTTTGAGTCAGATGGTGATGATAATGACGATGATCACCTCGGATCCGCCCCACATAATAGTAGGGCCAACACTCTCTCCTGTTTGACGCCCTCCCAAAAAAGCACGTCAGGTAGTACGACAGTTCCTGGGGCGTACGACTTTGAGCGTAGTTCGTACGATTACGACCGCCCGCCCCCTGGATCTCCCCCACATCCTCTAGCTACCACTTTGTCCGATGATATAGGCAATTCAAACGGTGAATTACCAACCTCTCCGTTGGGGACGACAATATCTCGTCCATCATTCTTGCGCAGGGCAGTTGGGGCCATCTTACCGACCCACTACGCCCGCATACCGACCAATGAAACCCACACTGTGGTGAGGGGGGAAGGAAGTCAGAGTGATGGAGTGTTCTCAAACGTTATCGCAAAACCTACCTCCTCAGTGCAAGTCCAAGCTGAGGACGGCAGCATCTACATGATGCCTGAGGAAACACAGAGCACTGCTCCGCCTGTATGTTCATATCCCGTTTCTAACATACCATGCCTCACTCCATTTCAAGTCTTATGCGACAGCTCAGGCCGATGCTGTTCCTCCGTATTGGGATACCATCGTGCACGCTCCTGCAGGAATGGACACCGATGCTGGGATGATCGTCGGTGATCTCCCCTCGGGTTCCATCCTGTTATTCGGTGCAAACCTCTTCATATCATTTTTCTTCCAGTTTATTGGCTTCCTCTTCACATACCTTCTGCACACTACGCATGCTGCAAAGTTTGGCTCAAGAGCTGGACTTGGACTGACGCTGATCCAGTATGGCTTCTCCGCTCGTTCTTTAACGAACGACATGCTTCATGCCCCCGATGGCAATGGCACTACTGATGATCCCATACTATCTACTTCGCCTTCATCGTCCACTCCCATGCCTCAGGACAAGGACAGTTTTCTCAACATGTCTTCACGGGAGTGGCTATCATTCCTTATAATGACTCTCGGTACGCATCGCCTACCTTCTTCCTTTCCTCTTCATTTAGTCACCCCGTTACACAGGTTGGTTCTTGCTACTCTCCTCTCTCGTCGGTTTCTGCCGGGTAAAACACTGGGAATCTGCCATCCGCATTTCCAATGGATCCCATTCACCAGAGGAGATCGCCCGAGACATTGGGGCGAGGCGAAGTATTGAGCAGGCGTTTCCGATTGAAGAACATGAGCGCACATCTCTCGGCTCTCCATTCTTCCCATTCCAGACGTCGCAGGAGCTTACAGAGGCAGATTTACGGGCTGCGTGTGTGTCGTGATGGACGTCGTGGTGTTGTATGATATGCATTTTGATTGACTCCCGGTCACGATTCTGGAAAGGTTGGTGGAAACTGTACTGCTTGTGATACCCATCCATACTGCTTGATTATTAAACTGTATTTTGGAGATTGAATTTTTTTGTAATCTCGCCATTGGGGAGCCATGCTATTGGACAACGAACAAGACACTATGGTGAGCTACACCTAGCAGTACTTAAAGGTTGATTGTTATTCTTCTGGATGTTAAAAGTCTTCTTGCAACATTGCCCTTCCTGTAAACCAACTTCCTTCAGCTATCTTACAATTTTAATTAGAAGCCTTCCCGGATAACCCATCCAGACGTGCTTCGCAACCATCGTGGTGGTTTGTCTCGAGATATGCACCACGTCCGCGCACGACAACTCACGTACTTGTCTTCTCAAAGTTCATCAATGTCCAAATTGATACCTTCGCATCCGTACTGCCTGCAACCAACCACCTAGCACGGGCACACTTTTCCTCGACTGTCATTTCGTCCTCGTCACCGGAAGAGTTATCCTCGTTCATGTCTCCACGAAGGGGTGTGTTGTCAGAAGGAGGGTCAACAAGAGAGGCGAACGTAACCGCTCGACATCCTTGCTTGTGATGCACAAGCGTTCCCAGTAGCTTAAATGTCTTCGTCGAGTATAACCGCACTCTGCGTCACAAATTAGCTCAATTGAATGACGCATCGCTGAACAATTCGGTCGACTGACTTGCCGTCCCATCCTCCTACCGCACACACTCTTCCGTCGCCACGTATGGCGATAGCGCCATTTCCTGGATGTTTTGTCTTGAATGTAGTTCCTATAGAAGTGAATCCCGAGGCCCCTTCTTGGGTCTTTAGGAACGGCATCAGCAACTTGAAGTAAACTCGTGCAGAGCTACTTGAACACACCAAGAGATCGTACCGCCCGACCAGATGGTCAGCCGATACCGATAACGCAAAAGTGCAATCCAGAGAAACCGCCATTGCCATCACTGGCACGATGACTTGTCAGTTTCCCTACGAGACTGATGAATGTTTCAACGAACCTGATTCTACATGGAGTTTAGATTTCCACAAGACCTCCCACCCGCGACCCTCGATAGTCTGTGTATTCTCAGGTGCAGTGCGTTTCCGGAGAACAACGCCTCCATCTTCGTACGCACATAAAAGGCGTAGCTCTCTTGTCGATGTGGAGGACGACGGAGCAGACGAAGCGGCGTAAAAGAGATGCATCGACATGATGATCCCTGTTTTGCTACCCGACCTCCCATCCGAGAAGGGTGTTTTGGCGGTGTCCAGCGGATCACCTATGGCGGCGTGGAGCCTTTGGCGCGACGGAAGCAACCAGATATCTGCCTGGCCGATTTCATACTGGGACCACTCCTTATTCAGACAACGGACGGCATACCCACCAGAGCCGATTCCACGAGATTAGGGACGGCAAGCAGACCTTCTTGCTTGCTCCCTCCAAGGAGAGAGAACCTGCAGTAATTAAGCGCGTTGACGTCCATAGAGTAACATATGGTTGGAGTCGATAGGTCTGACAAAGTTGCAGGTTCTTGTCTGATGGAAGTGGATTCCTCAGGTCGTGCCCAGACGTGAAGTTTATTGTCCCTCGCATGTCTAATCTCACCGAAAGTCGGAAATGCTCAGGAGAAGGATAACAGACCAGCTACTCACGTTATGATTTGAGATCCCCATTCTTCAATGCCTAGCAGAGAATCAGTGTGAGCTTTCCATGATGCGAGTGGTCGCAATGAACGCGTGGAAGTGATGATGACTTGTCCAGCGCTATCCCCCGAGTAAAGCCTTTCATTGTCCGTCGAAATGAACAAGGTGCTCACTGCACAGGAATGCGAGCGTAGCAGATGAGTAGGTGAAGGCGCCGGCAGAGCCATAGATAGAAACACATGATCTAGCACTTTTAAGCCACACATATAAGGCCGGGTATTTGCGAATGTACATAGAGCGCATGCAGGCTCATTATTCATATCAAAGTTTGATGGTGTCGCATAACTTAAGTATTACTCCTTACTACTTGTTGGCTAGGTGCGCATATATACTTCAGCTCTCCAAAGAAATATAAAGTATAAATCTGCTATTCACCGACAGCACGCATGTTACGCCACCCAAACTGGAATGAAATGCCATGAGAACGTGATCAACGGCTGCATAGGCAACTTACAAGCAAGGGCGATAACAAAGTAGAGGACAAGGAGCATGAGACCTTCCATATAATTCGATTTACCGTCCCTAAAACCGGTAAGCTTAAGTTTCGATTGTGAAGGAGAAACTGACATGATTAAGAGGTTGACCAGGAGGACAGATACAAAGAGAACGACTGTCTAGCAAATCGGTTAGACATCTAGATAACTGCATGTTGTGAATGTACTTACCTCGAAATTTGCAAACTGCAAGGTCAGGGGTTGACCGACCCTACAGAACGATGAGAACAACTTTCATGGAATGAAACATAATCGTACATCCAACCAACGATCACAAGAAGTGGCACCACAAAACAGGCAATTTGCTGTCCAAATCTCAGTACAGCGAACTTACGATGGCCTGTGAACACTTACAATCGAGCTGCCGACGCAAATGGCGATTGTAAGCTCGTATTTATTCTTCATCGCCATCCAGACTGCAGTGACATGTTCTGCAGCATTGCCCTAAAAACGAGCGATGTGGGCAAGTCAAGCCGATACAGCGTGAAACATACCACAATCGGCAATAAGACAACACCAATAAATGCCTTCGGGATGTGATAACGGACAGCCGTCTCCTCGATGGAGGCAACCACTACAAGAATTGGACATAAAATCAAGGGAACCGAGTTGGTCACTTACGGAAATCAGCACAAAATGCGACGATGACAGTGACCGATAATAGCCTAACGGTACGGATCAGCATACAATACAGCCAATGACAAAACCGAACGCACGCAACGCCGGCCGCCGCAGTGCTCATGCGAGGCACCGTTTCCTCACGGTGTGCCGGATCCGGGGTGAAGTACGAGGCATGAGATTTTAACTGTACCCTTGACTGAGTAGATTGGAGTAAAAAAGACGTTAAAACATGCCTGAAACCAAATATATGCACAGTAAACCACGAGGAGCGACATGGCAGTCCCTCTGGAGATGATAAGGAGACCTGAAGAGGGACATCCGCCTTCTTCATCAGGAATACCGCAACCATGCCATGGCACTCCACCGCCCGTGGTACTTGCATAGGCCGCTGGGATAACAAGCGCTGAAAACTTGTCAGCAAACTCTCAGGCTGAAGAAAATATTGCTACCAATGCCCGTCAGCGTCATGAGCTAGTCATATTCAGTGGTGATTGTGATGAATGACGCAGATGACTCACCGAGGCATATCTATTATCATTGCAGATCAACCAAGGATTTTAAAGGAGAGGAGAAAAGGTGACGCACGCCTGAGCCCCAGTACTATTGAACTCTCCTTCTGAGTGATATAATCCACCTATACCGAGTAAGTCTATGCTTGCCTTCAAAAATATAAGCCCCTCACCAGCGAAAAACGAACAACCGAGCACGAGGAGTATATTTGACAAAATCGATCCAAGCATCTAACTAAGTCGTTAGATTAGAAATAGATGCCGTATCGAGTTACTCACGGACATCTGGACGATTCGTAATTCACCTAGGATTATCATGAGTTGCGAACAACGCCAGCAGGATCAGCGAACAAACCGTTAAGCAAGGCAGCAATGCCAACAATGATTTCTACGGCATTTCCAAAAGATGCATTAAGGAGACCAGACACGGTGTCTCCCAATTTGACGGACATTTGTTCTGTTGCCTCACCTAGCAACTAAAAACAACGATAGCATCTTTTTGAAGTATCTGAGCGGGGTAGTGCTCACCTTAGCCAGGGGAACGATAGCTATAAAGCTGAATAAAAACCGAAGACCAGCGTCCCAGTTCAAAAAGTGAGATGCGAAGCTGAGGGGTATGAACAAGAGTAGGACGTTGAACCACGTTCCAAAAATAAAGAACTTGAACGACTCTGCCCATGAAGGCTCACCCTCGCCCTTCATGAAGCTGGCAGCGCGGCTAGTAAAAGGTTGGTTGGTTGTATCTGGATGGTGTCCATTTTCGAGTAACGGTGAGGATTCTGTGTACGCAGACATGATGGGGATCACTGCGGCAAAACAAAGCAGTGCAGAAGTTCTTAAGCTTACATAGATACGTGCAACGTCATTTGTTCCGAATGTTCTAATCAGAACGTTCACTAGCACCTGCCAAGCCTCTCGCAAGCCTCCAACCAAGTAGTTACTAGTACTACTACATAGTAGGTGTTTCCCGGGTTGACATCATAGAATTATTTGCTGGAAGCTGAAGTTTACTTATGATCTTACACGGACCAGGCGATTTCGAGCCCTCGAGGTACGAACTACGTCACCCGACCAACACCAACCCAAAACCAACCCAACACTTCTTCCCAAACGCGGAAAGACCTTCCTAAGGCCTCTCTAAGTCGCCGTCGTCACGATTTAATGTCATATCAGGTTGGCCGCATCTGGTCCCTAGGGCACGATTGAAAACATTCTGCCGTCGAGCATTTGTGTTTTTATTTGAGTGAACATCACGCTGTCAAAGTCGGCACTGCGGCAGGGGCGATTCAAACCTCTTGCTTGGTACAGAGTGGCACATAACACATGTTTTGTGTCTCGTCTTGCACACCTCGATCTAGACCGCCTTGTTATTCTTGGCGAGGCCTTTCTTCAGAAACTTCGCGCGATCTGTGCCTTGGGTTCAATATCTCCACTGCCTTGGCTGACGTCGTTTTCTTGTTGGAATCATCATAGGGACTTACCTTTTGAAGGATGACATATTGTCATTCTTATTCTAGTTTCACCTTTCTTTTTCCATTGTTACAAGTGACTATGTCTATGCAAGCCGTTACCATATATTCGATGTTAAGCTCTCCTGAAAGTTGTAACTCTACTGGTATTTGCCTCCAATCCTATCGGATTCGCATTTTCATCCCGACCCTCGAAGTCAACCAGCTCCGAAGCTTGCAGTCACTGCGACCAAATTGATACTCTTTGAACGTGCCTTCCTTCCCTCCTGTTGCTCTTCATGCGTTGGATCGCAAGCGGTATGCGCGGACTTCCGAAGGAGCTCATCAAAGCGTTCAAACAGTTATGCTCGCGTCCCTGTAGAGCTTCGACGCCACAGCTCCTTTAGTTTGATGAAAGAGGTGCCGCAGAACTTGAGTACCATTGGTCCTTACTACTAAGGATAATGTAAATATCCCCCAATCACCATGTCACGCCACCCAGGCTAAAATAAAATACGATGAGAAAAGCTGCACGGGCAAAAGTCTTACAGGCAAGGGCGATAACCAAGGAGAGAATAAGAAGCATGGGACCTTCCATATAAATCGGTTTGCCATCCCTAAAACCAAATTGCGATAGTGAGGGAGAAACTGACATGATTAGGAGGTCGAACAGGAGGAGAGATACAAAGAGGACGATTGTTTAGCAATTGATTAGAGGTCTAGACAACCGCATAGATTATGTTCTGAATGCGATGTCAGGGATTGATTGACGCTACAAAACGATGAGAACAATTTTCATCGAATAGGTCATAATCGTACATCCAGCCGACGACCACAAGAAGTGGCACCACGAAACAGGAGATTTGCTGTCCAAAAGTTAGTACAACCACAATTATGATAATCTGTGATTCTTTACAATCGAACCCCCGATGCGAATGGCGATTGTGAGCTCGTACTTATCCTTCATCGCCATTCCGACTGCGTGAAATATTCTGAAGCATTTCCCTACAAACGAACGATGCGGGCAACTCAAGATATGACACGAAACATACCACAATCGGCAACAAGATGATACCGATAGATTCCTCCAGGATGTGATAATGGTCTGCAGTCCCCTCGATGGAGGCTGCAACCATTGAACACCGCAACCATGCCTTTGCAATCCAGCATCCGTGGTACTTGCATAGGCCGCAGGGATAACAAGCGCTATAAACTTTTCAGCAAAACTCTCAAGCTGAAGTAAAAATGAGTACTGCCCGTCAGCATTACGAGCTAGTCTTATGTAGTGATGATTGCGATGAATCGTACATATGCTCACTGAGGCATATCAAATTATCGTTGCACGTCAACCAAGGATTGTAAGGAGAGGAAAAAGTTGACGCACGTCTGAGCTCCAGTACTATTGAACTTTCCTTCTGAGTGATATAATCCACCTATACCGAATAAGTCCATACATTCCTTCAGAAGTGTAAGCCCCTTACCAGCGAGGAAAGAACGAGCGGTATGTTGGACAAGATCGAACAAAGGATCTAAGCCAATTCATTGTATCGCAAAGAGATGCCATATCAAGTCACTTTTGGACATCTGGACAATGCGTAATTCACCTAGAATGATCATGAGTTGCGAACAACGTCAGAGCAGCGAACAAACCGTTAAACAAAGCAGCCATGCTGGCAATAGTTTCTACGGCATTCCCAAAGGATGCATCAAGAAGACCAGATATGGTGTCTCCTAATTTGATGGACATTTTGTGTGTCGCCTCACCTAGCAACTAAAAACAATGATAGCATCTTTTTGAAGTATTTGAGCGGGGCAGTGCTCGCCTTAGCCAGGAGAACGATTGTCATAAAGCTGAACGAAAACCCAGACCAGCGTCCCAGTTCAAGAAGTGAGACGTGAAGCTAAGGGGTATGAACACGAGCGTCGAGCAAGATGTTGAACCAAGTTCCAAAAATGAAGAACTTGAACGACTCTACCGACAAAGGCTTACTCTTGGCCTTCATGAAGATGGCAGCGAGCGCGGCTATTAAAAAGTAGATTGACTGTATACGGATGATTCCAGCCATTTTCCAGTAGTGGTGATATTTCTGTGTACGCAGACATGATTGGGGTCGCACTGGCGAATGCCAAAGACCAAGAAACCTAGTCTCCCAAGTCGTTCCTCCTTGATGTTGGTATCATTGATCATAGTACGATGTGCTCCGTTTTCTGGAATTACTTGATGCCCTTGGGGATATGTAGATAAAACATCAGATGCTCAGATATTTGAAATTGTTGACGCGTCGTGATAATGACTAGTCACGTGAACAATTCAATCAACCAACCAACGTCACAGAGGCTCAACAGCGTTTGCCTGGTGCCATGGGCGGCCCAAACCTTGAAGTCTTCAAATTTGGTCTATACCTGTTTGTCCCCGTCGTGGCCTTGCTCCATTTCGGTGATCCTGCTTGGTACCACAACCATGTCCTTCCCGTAAGTCCTCCAGTTAACTATGCAGTCTGGACGAATTCATGATCAACTATCACCACCAGTATAAGGATCGTTTATTCCCCCCACCGGATAGGATATACAGCGTGAGTATTCGGTGACAATGTACTGCCCTTCCATGTGCATAACACCCACGTAGAAAATACCAACAGATCAAACTGCCATCCGAGAAGAGCTGGCACGAATAAAGTCGGATAAACTTGCACGACGGATGGAGCGGCAGAAAGGAATTCAAGCTCAGGAAGAGGCTGTTGTTGCGCAGAGTTCAAAAGGGTGGTTTAAGTGGTGGTAGTCTATGCCAACTCTATGGTCTATCGGTGAATTTCATCACGTGTTGCATTTACAGGTCATGGCACTTGTCTGCATTTAGGCTCTTCGTCTTTGAAGCCTATATCAATGCATCGATAGTTGCAGATACGGGCTCTGTTTCGCTGAACAAACATTTGCCAACGAGCCCTCGAAGGGCGAACTTCACAC
>PVYE01001121.1:6270-17471 GCA_002995055.1 Rhizopogon rudus | reverse complement strand
GTAACGCAAATGTCACAAAAAGTCATGTGATCTACATGTATTTGTATGAGGTCTATCTTACCTGGGAACGAAGGTTTATGCCATTGAGTCATGTAAAATACTTATGACAATGCCAAGCTGGTGTCCTATTCCTGAAGTGGCGGCGAACACTACCTACGGCGCAGTACGTAGTCATTCCAAATAGTTGGAACCGCCAGCCCCGAAGCGCTCTGAGGAGCATGAAGGACATCTGCCCTGTTTCTCACTCAGTGTTGGAAGACCCAAAAACACGCCTGGCACCTCCCGCCACAACAGATGGCTATTGTGGGTAGTATTATCTTGCATTGCCTTCTGAAGTTCTGGCGCAGTGCACAGATGCCACAGAGCCCTTGTTGCATCACCGATAAAAAGTGTGCGACCGCAACACCAATAATGATAATATTAATGTTCCGTTATGACCTCGTATCAGAAGTAGTAGGCTGTATCTGGCACCTGTAACCGTGTTGCTGGGCGTGGAGGCAGCTGCGTATATGATAGTGTAGTAGGTCAGCGAACTGCATGGTCCTCAAACCAGAAGTGTCCCGAGCTCAGAATTAATCGAGTGAAATGGAAATCATTGAAAGCATTCATCGGTGACGATTTCTATTCCGGCAATGCCAGCAGGATGCTGAACTTGAACGAGACGGATGTCAAGCTTTGCCATGCGCGGGAGAATTTGGAAGAGGTAAGCGAATTGAGAGCTATGCTGGCCTGGAGTACAGTTCTCGACTCGCTTACCGGAGTCCCAAGACCTTCTTTGCATCAGGGGATTGACAATCAAACACAAAAGAAGATCATTATCGTGACAGGATCATTGCTTGTTACCACTGTAGCGAGGAGATTGGCAAAGTGGCGCAAAAACGAAGGAACGTCTTTGGGATCAGATGAGCTAGTTCCAGTCGTGAGCGCTCGATTGCGATTTCCAACATCGATGATCTTAGCCCGATGGTGCGCAAGGAGCATTTTAGATGTTGGAACTGTATGACTTAGAGAACGAGAACAACCAACGCCACGTAAGTATCTCAACCGAAGCATGCGTCCAGAGTATATTTTCTTTAGGAAATGGTGTCCATCTCGAATCACGGGGCGGATCACTTACAGCGGCAGGTGATAGATGGGGGCTTTCGGAGCAACAGAGTGCACTTGTGGAGTGTGCGTACATTGTTTTGACGACCTTCTATAATAGTAACAGACTGGGTAGAACCAGTTAATAGCGGATCACTCCAATCAGATGTCTCTGGATGCTGTTTATAAGGTGCATGCGGCTCATATGACATGTCATACGTAATATGAATACCTAGGATGTGAATCAAGTAAGAAGATGGTACAATCAGACCGTCGACGGGTACAGCATCTACAATGCATGGTGATCAGCATAACAGTCGAGAAGGAAGAAGCGAATGAACGCACAACACGGACGCTGTCACCAAATGCCCGTGGAGGAAGGTTGGATCTGAATTTTGATTTCACGACCCCAGAGTTGCCGTGTGGACGAGTGACACGACTGCGGGTACAAGGACAGTTATAAGATTGACCGCACTGGTAACGCAAGAACGATTGGACATACCCCCAAATCACACGGATCTTCGAACCCTGGATTTCCCGCTTGGCTTTGTAGACGTATGCTACACGCTATACGCATCATTGAGTTTGGATGTAGGTAAAAGTGATGGAAGCATAGGCAGCATACCTTGCCGAGGTAGAACTGAGCATCTTCCTTTGTTGCGACGCCCTCGATCTGAATGAGGGAGGTGTTGGGGCGGGTGTTACGCTTAGCGCGTTTGTGGCCGAGGACGCGTCCCTTGGAGTAGAGTCTGTGTATCAGGAGGACGTATGAGCATGGTCTTGGTCACCGCTTCATCCAAATCACATCCAAAGCATCCATCCCATCCCAATCAATCCATCGAGCCCTTCACCAGAAGAATATGCAAGGACGAGAAAGAAACACAGTGGGATGTGATACTGACCTTGTTGAGCCCATTTTTTACCGTCTAGAAGTCTTCCGCCGTGTCGAAGTCGATGAACTTGGGAATGGATCGTTGGATGAGCGTGACAACGTCACGGTGTAGTAAATTGTGACTCCGTCACACACAAAGAGTATAAAAGAAAGTGGAGAATATTAGGTCATTCTCTACGCAATTTTTTTGTAGTCCTCATCGTTGCAGACGTTGTGCTGCACTTGTCGACGTTCTTTCCAGACGTTGTCGAGTAACGGAGCGATGGGACATCGAAGGCTTCGTTCGTTTTTCATTAGCAGCTGATTGTAGAACTTGTTCTACTATGGTGTTGCGGTACCACAGAATGAAACTACATGTCTCTATCATAGTTTAACATTCCGACTCGCGTTTGAAACAGCATAATGATGACTACTTAGCCTCTGGAGGCCTGCGCCGGTTCAACAACCGTCCATAACATTGACAGCGGTCTTATAAATCGAGTGCCAAATACCCAAACCTGTTTCCTCTATAATTTTTTCAGGCAGTGAGTGGCAAGCTCAAATGAACCGTCTCCGCCCTTCAATTTGGCAGCGCTTTTCTTCAACATCTTCATCCACCATCGTAGTCAAACCTGCACCTTCCAAAGCACAACATCATGTCCCAATTTCGAATGACTCCTTCCCGCATGGTTATAGTCTTACTGGTGTCCACTGCGGCGTGAAAAAGAATCCATCCGTCCTAGACCTCGCCGTCATACTTTCAACCTCTCCAAATCCTACTTCTGCTGCAGCGTGCTTTACTCGTAATGCCTTCAAGGCAGCCCCAGTACTCGTCAGCAAGGACGTGCTTGAAAAAAGTTCTGGCCGTGCCCGTGCTATCGTGACTAACAGCGGGTGCGCTAATGCAGTTACTGGCAAGCAGGGCTTGGAAGATGCTTGGGCCATGGTCAAGGCCACCGATGCCCTTCTCCCCAAAAAACTCAAGTCGCAAGATACCAATGATACACTCGTCATGTCAACAGGCGTAATCGGTCAAAACCTTCCCATTTCCAAGATCCTCTCTGGCATTTCGTCTCTCGTACCTCCAAATCTCGGTTCAGATTTCACAGCTTGGGAGCGTGCGACCAAGGCCTTCATGACCACTGACACTTTCCCCAAAATCCGTGCTCGCACTTTCATCCTCGGCGGACAGACTTTCCGTATGGCTGGGATGGACAAGGGCGCTGGCATGATTCATCCTGACATGGGTCCTCCCTCTGACTTTGGTCAACTTCATGCTACACTATTAGGTTGCATCCTGACCGACGCGGCCGTTTCCCCGAAAGCCCTACAGTCTGCACTCACATATGCAGTAGACCGCTCCTTCAACTCTATCAGTGTGGATGGAGACATGTCCACGAATGATACCATCATTGTTCTCGCTAATGGTGCTGCTGCTGGAGAGACCAAGGAGATGGACGAGCATGATCCTCTGTACCCTGCCTTCCGTGATGAACTCACATCCTTTGCCGCTGAGCTTGCTCAGCTTGTGGTTCGCGATGGTGAAGGCGCCACTAAATTTGTCACCGTGTCCGTCGAGGTGGGTCATGGTTAGCATGTGGTATCGTATTAGCCTAACCTGTGCAGGGCGCACCAACATTTCCTGATGCACATCGCATTGCGTCATCGATAAGTACATCAGCACTGGTGAAAACCGCATTATATGGTGAAGATGCCAAGTACGCCAGTTTACACTTGGTCGTCATCCCTCACTAATGTTACACCAGCTGGGGCCGTATCCTTGCAGCAACTGGCTCTGTTTCACTCTCCACACCCATCGACCCCTACCGCGTGAACGTCACCTTCGTTCCAGCAGATGGTAGTGCTCCGCTCCCCGTTCTAGTGCGCGGTGAGCCTGAATCGGTGGATGAGGTGCGCGCGAAGGAGATCCTGAGCGAAGAAGAGTTCGAAGTCAAGGTGAACCTTGGCCTGGGCAGTGAAAGCGCCCAGTATTGGACATGTGATTTCAGTTATGTATGTTTCTCTGCATTCAGCCTTCTGGAGGAGGCGCTGATCTCTGATGATCATAGGAGTACGTGCGGATCAATGGAGATTACAGGAGTTGAACGTTGAACGTTGGTGTTACACATTCGATCAAACTTAACTGTTTGGATGTGATTCGTATCTTTGTTTTTTTTCATCGCTGTGGGGGGTTGGAATTGATTTGATCTCGGATGTACTGTCAACGCTGTCACTAACATGCGATGTGCTTCTGATTGTCCCCGGTCACCACACACCGAGATTAGGCATTTGCAGAGAGCAACCATGTGTGAATATGATGATCACTGGTTCTCCACCTATGTCGTTAGCGCGGTTCCAGCGCATGCTCTTTGCGTCGCGCCTGGAAAAATCTACACCCAGCAGGATATCTCCGTATTTCTCGACATGGTTTTCTCAGTTGGAACTTTGATAATTACCCTTTCTGGCATGGCACGAGTACGGCGTTCGTGCTCCTTTAGACATAATGAATGCTTGTCTTCGAAACAAATCCTAATCTTGGCAAACCACTTAGAAATATCGACTATTGTGAGTGTATCAATCCCTAACACCACCGCGACTAATGCCAACCAATAGACCACTTTGTTGTACTAGTTGGGCCGTATTTAATACCTTGCCCAAGCCTGCGTGCGGCAGTCTGTGCCAAATTTAAATATCTTATTGGAGAAGGGACAGTGCAGGACCATAGCTCAAGCACCGACTGTTGAATCGCCCAGGCCGGTTACAAAATTTTCCATATGCCCAGACCAAAAGACAAGCACCTGAAGAATGTGGTGGGTCTTCTACTTATCCGAAGTGGAAGCACAGGTCAAAAGCTCGTGGGTACATACTTTGTCCCTCGATATATGTTCCGTTCCGGACAGGGCATTATCCATCCTGAGAATACCCCAAAATCACTCTTGCAGTGCGAAACTGCAGGTAGTCTTGAAGTAGACTGCACCGCGGTACCGATCGCCGGTTGACATCAGCATAGTCTACATCCCATCATTTGATGCAACTGGTATCTCTGGTGGTTGGATTTTCCTCGGAATGGTTATACTCTCGCTCACGTTCCAAATGAGGATTGTCGTAATGCTTCGAGTTTTTTTATTTCCCCAGGCCCCAGTTTGGGAGGAATGTTCTGAGACAATTGTGCAAGCAAGCGCACAAGTCGCTCATCGTATATGACGCTGGTTTCGTGCATATCAGAGGACCTCCTATTCGTGCGCAAGACTGACTGTCAGACGCTGTTATTGTAGGTGCATTCAACCGTCGCCAAATTCGTGATAGACATAAACGGCAGGTATATGCACAAATGTTGACCCGCAAAGCCTTTCAATAAGCGCCACTTCAGCGACTTTGCACCCGCACTCAGCGACCGCCAGAATGCTGCCCCATTAGCCTTCAGCGCCTTCTGCGGTAGACTCGGCAGAAGCTTGTAGGTGTCTTCAACCGAAAGCCGCAGTCTTGGTTGTATCGGTATGTCGTGATCGACGCTAACCATGGGGTACCTGAAGATTGACTCACGGAGGCTCTCAATAAGCGCGACTCCAGCAACTTTGCACTCACTCTCAGCGACCGCCAAAATACTACTTCATCAACCTTTAGTGTGGTAAACCTTCTGATCATGCACAGCCCAAGGACCCATAACATGGGTCCTAGTTGGGAAAACCTATCATTGCAGGTGCCTTCAACAGAAAGGCAGTTTTGACGGTGTCTAGTTGTCGCTAGCTGCACGGACACCGACACACGGAACTTCTCAACGACCGCCAAAATACAAACCCGTACCATACCTTACTGGGTTGCTGCTGGGGTACAGCATCTAGCCTGATGGAACTCCTGTACCCCAAAATTGTTCAACAACATCAACGTTCAACAGCAACCGTTCCACATCCGTATCTGCGTGAGTCGTCATGGTCAGTTTGACTCGCTTTTTCTTTTGGAATCAAACTTATTGTCTCTTTCGAGTCAAGGTCAATGCCAGGCTGTCGGGAACAAATAATGACAATTTCACGTCATCTGCATGACACACAACTATAATTGAGCAACTTCGTTGAACCGTAACAACGCTCGCATTGCACGATTGCTTCTGTAGACGAGAGTCGCTATCTTTCGTCGCTTCGCAAGATGTTTGTCGGCAGCGCCCGATCCCTAGTAACAATGGTAAACCCAAATTTCATCGTTCGATTTTGCGGGTTGGAGAAATGATGCCTAATGATCCCCTGGACGCATGGACGTTGTGCTCTCGTAGGACGAAGATTCACTTGTCCCTGATGGAGTCTGCGCACAGAAGGATATTAAGTGCATGTGACCAAAGCGCATTTCCCCGTTTCCTTCTAGTCTCCCGTAAGCAGACCAAATTGAAGGAAGACAGCTGTTCTTTCTTTATGTATGATTTTTTCCCCTTCAGCACAAGAGTAAATTCTAAAGGTAGTTACATAATCTAAGAAGCTTCTAGGTACGACACACCATACCTCTTGAGCTCGTCTTATTGCCATCAACTTGGCGCTGATTTATGGAAGAAAACAGAAGAAACTGATTGTCACGTTACCTTACATCACATCGATAAGCTGAATGTTGGGGATGATGTAGGGGTTCTTCAACTGGCGGTACTAAGAAACAACCGTCGGTCAGCCTCGGGTGGCGGGAAACAGCTCAGGACATACGTTGGTAGCAGACTCGAAAGCACACGCATATTTGACCAGACTAGCCTCGCTGAACCGCCTGCCATAGAACGACAGACCGAATCTAAATTAAAATAAAGACATAAACACTTGATATTGACGCGGAGAACGCCTGGCCTTACGGGAAATTTGGCCCTAGGGATACCAGTGTGCCGCGCGAATTGTAGGTGACATTCGTGTTGGCTGGGTAGTAGCCAAGTGGGACGGTAACGATGGGGTATCCTGCAATGGCCGCATAACCTGGCGACATTGAGCTTGGGATGATCAATGCATCGAGATCATATTTTTCCAAAGCACCGAGGATCGCTGGACGTCTTGTCATGCAATGTACACGATATCGGTCGGTGATACTTACTGGCATTAGACCCGTAATAATATTGTTCAAGTAGCGCAGCGTAGTAGTTGGCATCCCCCATGGTGACATTCAGGCTTGCAGCATTAAGCCACCTGAAACGATTTGAAATTTAGAGAATAAAACATGACATTGTCGTATGCCAACTCACGATGCAATGTTACGGTCAGGCTGTTCAAGTATAGAGAGTTAATCATCATTCCACGGTCAGTCAAGCAACGTACGTAGTCCTCTGGAGCGTAGGTCTCTGTAAAATTGATGAGATCCTGGATGCTTCTGGCAGTATATCAATGAGGGAGGAAGTTTTATTAGTAGTCTGGTAACACACTTGATATTATGGGGATTGGTCGTCATTTCGTTGAAGTAGTTTGCAACGTCAACGACAAAATCAGCGCCGACAACCGGGTCCGTGGTGTACTGGGCGAGGAACGGTGTTAACTATCAAATACTACAACTGTGCGAAGACCTCACGCTGCCCCCACTAAAGTTCTTGTATCCGGCGAGGTCAGGGAAATCGGCGTTATCCACTATTGTCGCACCAAGTTTCTTGAAAACACTAATAGACGCGTTGAATGCAGTAATCTCTGGGCCATTTGTCGAAGATACAGTGATTGCATTGCGTGGGATACCAATCTTAGCGCTTCGCAGACCTTCGCTATTGCACTCAGCTGCGTAGTCAGGAATAGTTTCAAATGGGATAGCGGATGTATAGTTGTCGTGAGGGTCCTGGCCTGTTTGAAACTTCAAGACTGAAGTAATACTCATCATAAAAAATCGCACCTGCGATGACAGAGAGGATGTATGCCGCATCCACCATCGTTCGCGTCATGGGACCTGGAGTATCCTGAGTCTGCGAGATCGGGACAATGAGGTATCGGCTGGCCAATCCGACAGACTAAAACATTGAGCATGTAAAAATCGGAAACCCAGGCCGGTATAAGGACATACAGGTTTGATCCCAGTTAAACTGTTTCTGCTAGAAGGAGAGATGATAGAACCAGAAGTCTCCGTCCCCACAGCAGCAGCAGCCAAACCAAGTGACGAGACTACACCAGGACCACTGCTGGAGCCAGATGGATCCTGCATGGGATAATAGGCGCCCATGGTCTGTCCACCACGAGAAGTCCAGCCATTTGTGGAGTTTGAAGAACGATAATTGGCCCACTGAGAGAGATTGCACTTCCCAATTATGACGGCTCCTGCAGCTTTGAGCTTTGCCGCAATCGTGGAATCGCTCGGTGGAATCGCACCGAGCAGGGCAAAGGAGCCGGCTACAATTCTTTGAGTTGAATGTCAAGACAGAATCAGTAGCTATCACGGACCGGTGTTATTCATCTTATCCAATGTCGCGATGTTGTCCTTGATGCATATTGGAATACCATGCAACATTCTACAGAAAAATTCAGAGTAATGAAAATGCAGGTCGGAGTAAGTAACGATACCCTCTTGTAGATCCACCCGCTCTTTCGGTATCCAGAGATGCTGCAATCGGAAGAGCGTCGGGGTTGGTCTCAATAACTGCATGCAAAACAGGATTGACTTCATTGATACGAGCCAAGTATGCCTTTGATATACTAGCATTGAAAAACGATGGAAAGAGAGGCAGATGCACAATACCTTAACAAGATCTACACTGGTGAATGTTCCGGCAGCAAGGCCGAGCTGGAGATCATCAATGGTTGCATACAACAAGTCCGGCAGAGGCTGTCCTACACCAACTACTTGGTTATTGAATAAAAACTCCAGAGTCATAGGCGTACCGTTCTTAGGACTGGTTCCGTGCGTGATGGAGGCTAATGTTATGGAACCCACCGACAGCAGCGGCGAAAGCACTAAGCTGAGCTTGGTCACAAGCATAGCGTGAACTGAAGATCGTGAATTCCTTCAACGCGCAGAATTTGTTTATGCGACATCCTATATATTCAGGACGTCAGGAGGAATGACGTTGTTGTAAGTGTACGGCATAAGTGATAAGGTGGGTATTATTTTGCATATGCATGAGGCTAGTTGGCACGAGACACTCACTTGGCAAAATCACCATTACCCGGAGGTACGTCGCGTGCTATTGACAGTTAGATAAGAGTTGTGTGATCTTATCTTTCAGCAAAAAAATGTGGATGCTACCTCCTCGTGATTTACGCTCAAGGCTTGAAGGACAGCCGAAATCTTCAAGCCTGAATCACGATTTTGACCTAAGAATAAAGTTTCTCCGCGATTCCTAACTCGTGCTCTTGACGGGATCCTTCCGCGGAACTGCAGTCTGCAGAGTCTTGCAGCCTCAGTTCAAGGAGCTGTGAATATCTCTCACCTTGTCACACAGCAGCTGAGGCTTACACTGTAGTGGCACTACACAAGTAATGCAAGTCATTAATCTCGACCCATTAGAAGGAATGACTATCATCCTTCGTCTATAAATGTCTGGCTAGGGGAGACCAGTCTCGACCCGATATTTTGGGAAGTCGCACAGACGCTTCCGGAAGCCCAGGCCCTGCTGGTTTCGGGCTTGAAAGAGCTGATGCAAAATAAATACGCAGGGATAGAAATAGTGACATACTAGAACTCACTGTTGGAAACGACGAGCATAAGTAAAGGTTTCAACAAGATGACGACCAGGTCTGATACCGTGAGAAGACTCTCACATGGTTGGGGCTATGCACCGTTCTGCAGGGAAACTTCCAAGGAACGTGCTAGAACGTAAGTATACGATATGATATGATATATAATATAATAATCGAAATATTGACAAATCGTCGTTGCTCTGTAGACTGCAGCATCTCGATTCTCAAAACACAGCAGGTCCCAACATCAATCAAAACTGTTCGACCGCTGCAAGGTGTTTCATATGTTCCGAATGAAACCTTATCATCCCCACGCCGTGAGCCAAAACGCTAGTAACTGGATACGTCGTGTAATATCTTGAACACGGCATCATCCACTAGTGTTGTGGACATTTATGATGTGCCTACCCAATTCGCTTTGTGTGTCACTGATCTGTAACTAGCGGTCGAAAGGGCCGTAATTGTCTGTAATTGTAATCCTTGGGCCACATCGGCATCAGATGGAAGTATTTTTGTCAAAATGTAATAACCGGGACACAGGCACGATGATAACTGAGTAACTGATGATGATATCATGATTCATACAGAAAAATTATTGGAACTCGGAGCGGGCGGCAATAGGCGGCTATCTGGATCGATCCGTTCCCCGCTCTCATGCTCTACTTGTTGCGAACGACCACGTTCCTAAAGCACCCCCTTTCTACACACGTCTTGACATTGATCGCGTTGTACGCCACGTTCACCTCCAACGTCGTGTGACGGCCTTGGAAATGGTCCGGATTCGTCGCAAGGTTTGGATTAGCGCAGCAAATGACCGCCGGCGCTTGAGCTCGAGTTGCCACTTCCGCTCCAGTGGGTTGTCGTAAGACGTGAGGTATGGTGCAGGAACGTAGACTGTTATCGCGTTCCAAATAAGACTGGTGACAGCGCAGGCAGTGCCTGGGTACATTGTTGGTTACAGCAACATGCGCGCTAGAAGTCACGACCCCGATAGCCTCTAGCGCAGACAGTAAATTCTCGACGTCCGAAGAGAGAATCATTCGATTGGTCAATGCCATCACAAGCCGCTGGTAGAATTCATGCGGCGTGACGTTCTTCAAGTAGTATGCAAGGATGGTCATCGCCTCTGAGCGGTCGGCAGCAGTAAAGGACATAGCCTTTGCCATGCCTCTCTGCGGAATCGGGCGAGCGGCAGCGGGTTGCATCGTGCTCAAGAGTGAGAATTAGGTACAGAGACTCAGAATCAGTTGGGCTGGATGACCTAGAAGCTGATGGCATCAAGGAGGGGGGGTGTGATACTTATACACTGGAGAGTGGCATCCCAAACACGAGATCAAAGGACTGTGGAAGGAGACGAGACAAAGCGTTGTCCTTGGGACAAAGACGAGTGGCTAAAGGTGCTGCTGGTACCACAGAATCAGTATACCTCGCGACCGAAGACGCAAAACGCTAAATCTACACCTGACACAGGCCAGCGGGGAGAATGAAGCACCACGGAGGGCGCCCACGATCAAAATGATGCCGTGTACTTGCGATCGGAGGGAAACACAAACCTAGTCGGCAAGCCGACCACAACCTGGCAAGACAGAACGAGACAAAGTTAACTGATGCGTCAGTGACACTAGTTCATTCCTGGA
>PVYE01001105.1:0-28245 GCA_002995055.1 Rhizopogon rudus | reverse complement strand
TATTATAATTGTCTGAACCCATCCAGTAGTATCATCACTCGTGTAACGCTTGCTTGAACTTATACAGACCACATGTTTTCGCTGACTCATATGATCTTACTGTATAAATCTATATCCCGACACGCTGTATTTCCGTCGTAACTTGGCGAGTTTTGCTTATAGAGCAATTAAGCAAATGCCAATCATTCAAACAATACAATGAAGAGTAAACAAGGTCCCTGCCGACGAAGTCCGGCCTTTCCTCTAGTAAAATACTTATAACAACACCAAACTGGTCCTGCCACAGTGACAGCGACCCCTACATTGCAATGAATGTCAGTATTGACATTGGTGGCCTGGACTCAGGCTGTCTCGTGAAATTCCCAGACAGCTTTCTATTTCACCTCTACGGATGGCCTGGGTAATGTGTCAAAAATCATCAGCCTTCGTCTTCTATTGCTGCGAAGCGTCTATCTATGTGATTCTGTGGGTGGGGTTCCTGGGTTAGGTGTTCCCTGCGGCGCAGCACAGAGCACATACCGATTCCCAACAGTGGACCTGCCAGCCCTGTGCCCAGTCTTCGGACTTCTGTCGTATTGAAAAACATCTGGCACCTCAGACACAGAGGAAACCACTGGCGGTATAATGTATGCGAACCGGCGGGCAGTTTGGACAGTGGGCTTACCTTACAGACAGCTACGGAAGAAAAGGAATATGATCAAAGTACGTGAGAGTAAAGCTGCCCGAGAATATCAGTGTACTTACGACGTTGGCGTGTCCACAGTTGAAGCCATTTAGAGTTTGAGTCGCCAATCATGCATTAACCTTACTGCCATGCAAGTGAATACCAGCGGAGCAAACATCGATAGGGGCTCACAATGGTCATGAGTGAGAGAATAGTGCTGCAAGAGCAATGACACTCACAGCCAGAGTAGCTGCATTCGGTGCGGAACTGATGTTTCGAATGGGATGACTAAAATTTTAGCGACTAGCAGATATATCTTCCTTCGACGAGTGTTGAAGTAGGTCTCAGACGCGGAGAAGCTGCTCCATAACAAGAAAAATTGCGATTCCAGCGTCGGGAAGTCCAGTATCCTGCCGGTCAGAAGTTCGCGATAGGAAGAAGCAGGTACTTGTGCAAGATTTCTATTAGCTGTGTAGATCGCATGAGGGGTCCCCAGTTAGTGTTTTATATGGAGAAGATGAAAACGCCCGTAAGCACTAACCACTGAGAGTACCCGGCTGACTGAGAGGAGGCGCTGGTATAGGATTTGCAGAAGGGAAAAAGTACCTTCATCTCCATACTCCTCGAAGACAGTGCATCTACGTGGTCGATTCAGGATGCGACTGACTCGAAGTTTGTATGGTGGATACGTGCGATTTCCCCCTTAGGCAATTTGAGTGGTTTGCGAGACACCCGACCGAGTATTGCTACTTAATTAGATGGTGGGACTCAAAGGAAGAACTGGGAGAGTCAATCGAGGATATCGCTGTCTCAACCCAGTTCCACCTGAGTTTCAGGTATTACTTACTGCAGGAGGACGCAATGTGGAATGTGATGAACTTCACAAGAGAGCTCTGCAGTTGACTAAAAAGTCCCGTGGTCCTACCAAGCTTTCGCGTGCATGGATGTGTAATCTCGGTATATAAAAAAACGAACCAGAGGAACGCGCTGGACTTATGAACCTCGGGTGGCTCCTGGCAGATCATTTCACGTCCATCACGCCTCTTTGAGGTCGTCCAGATTTGAATTACGGGTCGTCAATAAGGCGCATCTACACAAATGTAGCTCGAAACTCTGCACATGATGTAGTGATGAATGATGATCGATTTTCGCCGCATGACTCACATTCACATCAATCTTCTGTTGGAAGATTCCGAGGTTCTTCCAACCCTGCAGTATCTTTTCTCTGCTCTTCGCCCTCGACAGCCATCATATCAACTGGTCCCTCATCATCGACCTCTTCTTCGACCTCTTCTTCTTCCTCTTCATCCTCATCCTCCTCACCTGGCTCTCCCATCTCTTCATCAACTCCATGTGCGATATCGGTGTCCGCGACCCCAGTGCTGTGCACGTCAGCTAGGGATGCAGACGATGCTGCTGCTGCCCGCGGAGCGAACGTGAATGGCGGAGGCAAATTTGTCGCCTTTTCCTTTCCCTTGGATTTCGAAACAGTTGATGCGGGTTCACTTTCTCTAGCCTTGCCCTTGTGCGAAGAACTTGTGGCCCCTGATTTACGACCCTTGTCTCCTTTTGAATTATCTCTATAGACTGCGCATGGTTAGAATTGTCGACGGCATGACTCGAGAATGAGTATGGTCTTACTCTGAAGTTCATTCTGCAGCATCTCGACGAGGTCCCCAAACTCGATCATCTCGAGTGCTTTGAGCACATCGGACGCGGAGATGCTTTTGTGCTGCTTGGACAAAGCCACGTCGTGAGCTCTGACAAGACATATCAGAAGGCGTCACAGAAAATCATTGCTGTCACACACGTCGCCGCTACCACAATGATGAGCACTGAGGTAAAGCATGACAAAAACGTATCTTCGCATACCAAGGTAGTTAATGAATACTGTCGAACCCTTCACCAAAGACAACACGGTTTCTTTCTGCAGTTTCGCATTTTCCGGCATCTGCGGAATGTATCAGTGCAAATGCCTTGTTAGCCATGTTGTAAGCCTTACTGCTGATTTTGCTATCTTGGTGACCAGACTCTTTGGGAGCTCGAAATTCTCGATACCCTCTGAGACGAGATCTTGCTGAGCCTGAGCAGAAATTGGTCCACCACCAGCATCTTTACGCGGCATTCCTTGCTAATAGTTGTGGATTTCGGGCTTGACTAGACGCGTAGTAAGTAAGTAGTAGCAGCAGTGGTGGATGGTGTTGGCAATGTGATGGTGTGAAAATTCTTGTGAGTGAGGCAAGCGACGGACTGGGCAAGCGGTACTGGTTGGTTGTAACTTGCTGTCCAGGCCCTAATATATCTTGCTGATTTCCCCGAAAATCCTCGAATGCAATGATTTCTCGCGAATTTCGACTCCTCGTTTGGGTGTTATGTGTTCATCTCGCTGGGATTTACCTCTTTACCAAGGGCTTCCTCCTCACTCGACTCGCCCTACCAGACAGAGGTGCATGTACCTCAGACGCCTGTACTTCATTCGTCACCCACAAAAGAGCAGTTTTGCTCGTTGTAGACGCGCTCCGGTTTGACTTCATCGCAGAACACCCACCAGAACCTGTCTCTCCTTTCCATCACAATATTCTCACCCTACCTCGCGAATTGACTGCGGCCCATCCTGATAGATCCTTCATATTTAATGCATATTCAGACCCACCGACAACGACTCTCCAGCGACTAAAAGGCCTTACCACCGGGTCTCTCCCCACTTTCGTAGATGCAGGGGAAAACTTTGGAGGTTCTTCCATTCATGAAGATTCTATCCTCCATCAGTTAAAAGCTGCAGGCAGAAACGTACGTGTCGATTTATTTTTCCGTTCTTCCTTGCCCTGATACAACTCCGGGGGAAGATTGCTCTCGCCGGGGATGACACGTGGGTCACCCTTTTCCCAGATGCCTTTGAACCAAATATGACCTTTGCCTTCGACTCCTTTAATGTCGAAGATCTTCATACTGTGGACCAGGGTGTTATCGACAATCTTTTGCCATTGATGCGACACCATAAACAGTCATGGGATTTCGCTATCGGTCATGGTTTAGGTGTTGACCATGCAGGTCACCGAGTCGGCCCAGACCATCCGGTGCTGAAAGCAAAACTGGAGCAGATGAACAGCCTTGTGCATGATGTCGTTGCAGCCATGGACGACGACACTCTACTCATATTGCTAGGCGATCATGGAATGGATCGTATGGGTAATCACGGCGGTGCCAGCGTCCTAGAGACAATGTCAGCCCTTTGGATTTACAGCAAAATCCCTATTTCGTTTCCTGGATACACCATCCCCGACGCCATTCTACCAAAGATCACCTTCCCGGGAGCCTCGGTCCCGCATCGCTATATCCAGCAGATAGACTTGGTTCCGACTATCTCCTTGCTCTTGGGTCTTCCCATCCCATTCAACAACCTGGGAAGCATCATTCCAGAACTTTTTAATCGGGATTCAGACGGTTCATCTTTACAAACAGCCATGCAACTCAATGCAGCCCAGATCAGGCGCTATCTCGACGCTTATCGCTCTAGTCCGTCTGGAAAGGAGCTTGATGCCTCATGGCATGATTTTGCAGTTGCTTGGGCTGACACAGCTGCTGTATACGGAGAACACCGTCTCATTGCACTTGATAATTTCACCCGCTTAGCTTTATCTGCTTGCCGTGTCCTCTGGGCTCAATTTAACGTCCTGTTGATGGGCGCTGGATTGGCGGTGATCGGCTTGAGCATTGTGGCAGGCTGGACATTGTACTCCAAACTCCGAGACGTCGGTGATGATGAGTGGGAAAAGTGGGTGGACGAGGAAGTCCTGTGGTCATTCAGCACCTCCGCTGTAGGATTTGGTCTAGGGTACCTAATGCATATTATGATGCATGAGTATCTAGATGGAATCACCATGCACCAAACAATGCTCTTCACTGCCTCCGTTTCCTCGTCGATGGTCGTAGCAGCTGCAACTCGCCCCACAATCACCTTCAAGTCTATAAAGGCACTCAGGTCGCTTCCTATCTTCCTCATTCTCCATACCTTGTGTTTCGCATCAAACTCGTTTACAATATGGGAGGACCGTATCGTACTCTTCTTCCTCATCTCATCCATCGTTCCATCTGTCATCACGGGATTCACTGCTCCAACATCTCGGCTGCGTTATCGTATCTTGGGTTTTTCAGCGCTCTTCGCAGGATGTGCGCGACTCATGGCGATGAGCACCGTTTGCAGGGAGGAGCAGCATCCGTACTGCACCGTGACCTTCTATACTTCCGAGTCATCATCAGCCCCCCCAATCACAGCACTACTACTTGCCCTACCCGTTGCGATCGCCGTTCCTCGCGCCATCCGCCGCATACTCAAAATCTCCAAGTCGGACTCGGGTCTTGCCTCAACATTCATTCCACTATTCCTCGCTCCAGCTTTAGTCGCTGGCACGTTGTTCTGGATGCTCGAATGGGTACACTCGACGGAAATTGTGAGCGATGTGGGTGGAGTGTTAAGGTTGACGCGAACGGTCCTTGCGAGAACCACTGCTGCTGCTGTGTTGATCGGGGGCGTTTCGCTCTGGTGGATGTCGCCGATTTGCCTTGCGATCTCCAAAAGCCAGTCGAGCACATCCACATCAGAGGACAAGCCTCAAGTCACAGTCCTCGGCTTTGCCAACGCCTTTGGCTCTCCGTACCTCATTTTTTGGCTAATCTTCATGAGTCTCGTCTGGTTGATGACCCAGCTCTCTGGGCAGGTTGTCCTCGGTCTTTCATCCATCGCGCTTCTTTCTTATCTGGAAGTTGTCGACAGCGTTCGGGACGTATACGGGTTAAATGAAGCGTTGGCTTCTAGCACACCATCTTCCGCACTCGATCTTACCGCTGGAACACGAGATCTCGTCTTCTCAGAAATCGTGCCCCTGGCGCTTCTAGCGATGCATACGTATTACGCTACAGGCCACCAATCGACCATCCCCTCACTCCAATGGAAAACTGCATTCATACTTGGCTCCACCGTCTCCTTCCCCTTCTCGCACGCAACGCTGATAATCAATACCCTCGGCCCATTCTTCCTGATAGCTCTCTCGGTGCCAATGCTCGTGCTTTGGAACCTCGCCCCGCTGCCCCATCCGAAACGCCTGGGTGCGGCGGCGCTACGATCGGGAATCGGGCTGTCGTTGTATTTTTCGGTGCTGACTTTTGGCGCAGCGGTGTTTGCTGTTGCTTTGAGGAGACACTTGATGGTGTGGAAGATTTTTGCACCGAGGTATTTGTTCGCTGCTTTTGCTCTTGGTGCGGTGGACTTGGGTGTGTTGGTTGGCGTAGGCGTAGGAGTTGGGAGAGTTAGGGAGGAGATTGTAAGGGTGTTTCGGGTGATTTCTTGATAATGGAATTTCGTGACTGACGCTGACATGGATCATTGATAATCGATGCTGATGCTGATGCGGGTCTTTCCATTATCCTGCAAAGGTACATGAATGATGACAGAATCAATTACCGAGGCTGTCAACCTGAGAAGTTCCATGCGTCAAATTGATTTACTTCCTTATAAATGGAATAGGTCAGGTTTGGGAGAACACACGATATTCTACGGAACGTGATCTATCTCCTATGCATGATAGTTTCTGCTGCGGCGCGTTCTCCGTGGGTATAGAGATTCGGAATGTACTGTAATTGATATGTATATCGACACTCATGGTGATACGCTTGGATGTTTTCATCTCTGGATTTGTAGGGTAGACAAACTTTATGAGCGCGAAAGCCAGCCTGCCCGCCCTTCAACCACTGGCAAGAACAATAAGCTGCACGTGGGTTCCACGCCGTGCCTTTTTATATTCCATTCACTTGCCTTATTAGGATGTGGACACAGTGACACTTGCCGCGGCCCTGTCGATGGCGTCGACTGCTTCATTCCTCTGGCCTATTGTCCCATCCGGGTAAAATAACGGAGCGCTCGTGTCACAGCATTTACGTTGTGCTCCGTGTCTGCCGCTCCTTTTTCATTCGCGTTCGTGCAAGGCGTTAAACGTTTCATCCTTTCCAACAAGCACTCACAACGCGATGTCATCAGCTCCCTGCTCCGAGTCGCGCACGGTGAGCGTCCAGCTCCCGGACCTCCTTGCTTCGTGTAGTCCTTTTGAATTACGCGTAAACAGACATTGTCGGTCAGTCTCGCAAGCTTCCGAGGCGTGGCTGCGCGAAACAGGACTGCGGAGCGAATGCGGGATGAAAGTCGGGCTATGGGCAGCGTTGTGCTATCCAGGCGCAGACTCTTCTCAATTGAGATTGGCCGCGGACTTTCTGAGCTTGCTGGTACATTCGCAAGAGCAGAAGACACCTGCTGACGGGAACCGAGTTTTTGAGCTGTGAGTACCGTTTTGACAAACCGTCTGTCTTTGACCTGGCTAACACGATACACCTTGGAAGGGCATCTGACCGGCTCAGCCGTGTTGCGTACAAGAACCCAGCATGGTACATGCGTTTTCATCGGTCTATGCGTTCATATCAAGATGCAAGACAGCATTTACTGAATTCAACCCGTATTCCGGATCTCGAGTCCTATATTGAGCTTAGAAGAAATGCTTCAGGCTTCAGAATGATATTTGACTTGATTGAGCACGCTGGAGGACTGAATCTTCCGGAACGCGCCTTGGTCCATCCAATATTGAAGCACCTAACAGAGCAGGCTTGCGATCTCATAGCATGGTCTGAGGTACGCATCGGTCTGCGAAACTATGCATACTGCAAATGCAAATTGATGTCTATTCTAGGATGCTGTCTCTTGTGCTCAAGGCATTACACCAACTTCACGACCAAACATCGTCACTGTCCTGATGCGGGATCGCAAATGTTCATTCGGGGGTGCGCTCACATATGCGGGTACGCTCGTCAAGCAGAACGTGGAGACTTTTCTGGCGACTGAGCGCGAGTTTACTGCTTGTGCCGACCTTGCAACGAACGATGATACGCGACGATATGTACGAGGCCTGCGCGATTGTATCGCGGGAACCGTCAATTGGCTCTATGAAACGGAAAGATATTTGGGGACGAAGGGGTATGAGGTGAGGTCGTTTGGATGGGTGTTTGTGCCCGTCGTGGATTGACCGTGGGCTTCTCCTACGAGTTGACGTTGATGACTTGCATATGATCTGTAGCTTATATTGTACTGGTGTACTGTGTTAGATTTGTAAAAACCATCATGCAAGCCATGTCTCGCTTGCGCAGAGTTTGTCTGGTCTCGGTTTTCTTGACGTATGTCTCAGGTATCCCAATGCTTCAACGCTTTCCCAGACTGCGCGCGCAGAACAGCTAGGTCTGGCTCCGACACTTACTTTCGCGGCGCAGTTAAGCCATGTCACTAGAAACACCTGAGTATATTCCCTAGACCCTGAAGAGAAATGCTTGAGTCGAACAGGATTTCAGGCCTCCACATTTATGATTAGTTATGTGTTTTTCTAGGTTTATATCTGGGGCAACTTTCGTGGTTCCCCGTCCTACTCACGCCCTCCCAGGTAATAAAGTCTAGACTTTTTTGTATGGTTACGTGGCATTTCAACGGTTTCATAAAGTCATAATTGTTGAGTGCACACCTGTGTTGTTTTGCGAAAGGCAGGGCACTGCAGCGTCATATGATGTACGATTTTAGTAGCATCACAACCGAAGTGGCATAGCTTTAGCGAATGGCGGGAGCAACGATGGGTGTCGAGCAGGCGGGAAACCAAGAAGGGACTAACGCGATGATACCATGCTCGGTTTTACTGGGCTATGGGCGTTTTTGCAATTCCGAAGGCAAGACAATATCGAACAGAAATATCCAGTCAATGACCATCATCCCACGATACCCTCTAAGACATGGACTACCCGCTGCTGTTTCTAATAGTGCGGAAATAGAATAAGTATTATATCTTTCGCTCATTGCCTCGATGCTCACCTCTCTATGAGCCCGCAAATCAGTGGGGAACATAGTTGGCACTCCGAGAGCTTCCAGGGAAGATTGTTGCTTCTCTAAGAGACCGTCCCATGCGAAAAGCACGCGTTCCGCGTCGAATTTTCGTAGCTCCTTCCGAAATGCATCGTTCATCATCTGACGTATGGTTAGACTCGACAAGTAAATTCGGCTGCACTAACATCTGCCTCGTGCTGCGATATTGCTCCGCCAATCAACCCAGCTCTGCGGAATACATCATGAGTAATTAACGGGAGACGTGCCATTGAGAATGTGTACGAACTTCGTCAGTGCGATCTTGATTTTATTCTCGTATTTCTTATGTATAGCGAGTCGTTCTTCCCACAATTGTTTCTCTAAACCCTTTTGCTCATCTCGTAGCTAAAGTCATATTCAGTGGTCAGGAAAAGTGTCTGCGAGGACTGCACAATGAACGTACCCGGGATATGGCAGCAACGAAGTCTACGTTCTCTGCCAACTCTGTCAGATGGGGCAAGGTTTGCTGGAATGACATCATGCGGAGGTCCAGCTCGCGCGTAGACGCTCGCTCCCCTACATCGAGAGATTGCTGATGAGTCGAGGTCTCTGGAGGCCGAGGGGTAGAGTGGCTTTCCGGATACGAAGATCGCGAAGACGTCTGTGGTGCAGTGAAATATGGTGCAGGAGGTTGCGGGGTCCTCGATGGGGTTATCCATTGAGATGGCATCAGTTGAGACAGCAAATCGGCTACCGATGAGGACGCATTGGATATGTCGCTTGTTGGAGCGGATGGTTGCACCGGGGTCAATGCAGCCTGAGGTGTGGTTGAAGTCGATGGGGGGTGTTCCGGTCCACTGACACCTTGGTCTGCGGCGCTGGTAATGCTCTCTTGCCAGGCCTGCGACGATCTCAGCTGTTCGAGCAGAGCTTTGATACCTGCAGGATCCTATACCAAGTGGTCATTATCAACGTCAGTAGGCATTCTATGTCGATCAACTTTGTCACTTACATTGATGTTGGTGAAGTTCATGAGAGGAGCGGAATGGTGAACCTAGTAGCCTATTACACCCGGCTGCCGGGCGGAAATCGGAATCCAACTTGAACACTTCCGTTGAACTTAAGCCTACTCTCCTAAAGCTTCAATCAGCTGCAAGGACCGTTTTTTATCATACCTGCAGGTATGCACTACGTGTACCACTACCGACATATGTATCTCACCTACGACTATGACTGGTATTCTCCGAAGCGCAGGTTTGGCAGATATATATTTCAGGCCTGATGCCCTCGCAATGCAGGGTCGACGGAAGGTGCGACTGATACTCAAGGCACACAAGTTGGGCAAGCTGGAGTCTTCGCCAATTCTCATACGTTGCGACCTCTCCAGGGAGCAGCCGAGCTGGGTGATCTCAATATCTTCCACATAATCGAGATACAAATGTTCTCCTTGGAGTACCTTCCAAACGACGAGGATTGTATAAATACATTTCCGAAGACCATTGTGGCAACGTGATTTGTGTGCCAGAGTGCCCCCCCGAGCACAAGTGCAAGAGGTCACCGGTCACCACCGCCAGTTGTCAACGAATCAAACCTTGCGACACACCAATCTTTTATCTGCACAGGTGCTCGCATGAACTTGAGAGACCTACTGGCCCTCAGGGACACCTGGTCTCATAACGAGCACTTTCGCGTCTCATTGTTAGAGACGAACGATGTTGGGCAATATGCATGGTTTGGTTCGACATTGCCCAGATAATCTATCAGCCCGAGCTTACACCTAACAATAATCAATTCACGGATAAAGAACAGTCGATTGCATGCTCCCTCACCCTGGCCACCTTAGCGTTTATTCCTCAGATTTTCGATGATCTGTTTCATTCACCATCCCAAGCTGAGTAGAGAGAAGTCTACATGGGTTCGCGAAGACACCGTTATTTGCATCACAACACATTTAGACGACGAGCGATGCCTACAAGCGTCCGTGTCACGCCTGATCGATGCAATCCCAGAGCAGAAGGAAAATCATGGTGACTATTTTGGAGTTGCTTTCTTTGTGTATCATCGCGCAGTCGTCAAGGTTGCTAAAGACGCGCACACAACATAGTTTAGCCATACGGATGCATTCCGATTCCCACCGTCATTTTATGCAGATTCTCCTTCTACGCCAGGCATCACTGCTCTTGCCCGTCTTGGCTATCGCGTTGACCCTGCACTGTTTGCGATTTCCGCGATTTCCCGGGACCAAATAAGCGTCGCTTTCAGGTTTATGAGAAGGAATCGTTCGCACAGGGAGTGGACGATGTAACTACTAACATCAAGCATACAACGCTTCCTTCTGAATTTTGGCAAGAGATCGCTCTCTATCTCCCTTTAGACGACCTCTTCGCCCTCGGAATGGTTCCAAAGCAATGCCGTGCGGCAGCTTCGATGGTACTCTGCCATCCCCACGTCTGTGGGTATCGCCTGGTCGCTGTTCAAGAAGAGAAATCGAAACGTCTTCCCCATAAATATCGTCTACATGCTGTATCATTTTGTGCTGTGCGAGCAGGTATCCCTACTATTGTGTTTGCCGGGTTGAAGAGAACACGGCCTCACAGGTGATAATAGGACTGGCTTTCGGATTCCTCGTTTCATGTGTGCCTTTCAGTGACGGTATTTCAGTCGAAGCTCAGCATGACGTCACGAAAAGCTCGTTGGATACTATGAGATAGATGACAGATAATATTATTGGCGCAAGCGCTATATATGCGACAACGAAAGTGACAGCGGCTATGACTATTAGCCCCCTATTGGTTTATCCGTGTTCCCGTTATTAGTTAGTGAGCTATTTAAATATTGCCACATAGTTCAACAAGGTGTCTTCCCTTTTTTTTTTTACGCGTGCAGAGCAAAATCGAAAGTCGGAACAACCACTCCGTTTCATCCATGGTGGGTGATGTCGATGAGGCGCGTAAGTATCCCTAGCAGACTTAGGGCCGGGTCTTTCGCGACGGTCGCGTTGATGATGTAATCCAAGACCGTTCACAATGTGGTCGTGCTGGACAAACCACACCTACCACAGTCCTTGGGCCATTCTTATTTTGATATTTAACTGAGAACCATAAGAAAATGTCTAGCCCAATACCATCGTCGCCCGTAGCTTTCTCAGTGTCTCCTGGTACAACGAGCACAGCGGCCTCTTCACCTCCCCCGAGTATAAAACTATCAAATAGAGGAGAGAAGAGTACACGCGAGGTTGGTCAAACCTAACACCTACCAGTCTTCTCTAGGTACTAATGCACTTCTGTCACAGACCTCAGAGGTGATGGAGTCTATCGAAGACGAAGTAGCATGGTTTTATCCAAAATTCGAACGCGTCTGACCAGTTAAACTAGGAATTTCAGGAGCGCTTCTCTCGGCTCGAACGCCTCCTGGAGAAGTCCTTCACATACTCCAAATTGCTCGGCGCGCAGATGGACAAGGAAAAACGCGCGTGTGCACTTCGCGCTGCCATGCAAGCTGCCGCACCTTCAAAACCTAAATCTGTCGTACGCAAGTCTGCTCCGAGGCGTGGCGTGAAACGGGTACGCGTGGAAGAGTCAGATGAGGAGCAGGCACCTGTGAAGCAAGAGATTCCGGGGCCTAGTGCGACTGAGGGAGAGAATGGACCGCGCCCGAAATTCCCTCAGCCTGCACTGATCACCGGGGCAACGCTGAAGGATTATCAGTTAGAGGGAGTGGAGTGGATGGTGAGTCTGGATAAGAATGGTGTTTCCGGTATTCTTGGTAAGTGTTCCCTCCATTGTCACGCTAAAAATTCTAAACCACGCATACAGCGGACGAAATGGGTCTAGGCAAGGTAACTTGATATGACTGATGTTTCTATCGGGTTCTGATGGGAGTCTTTTCGTAGACTCTGCAAACGATTGCATTTAATGCACATCTACGTGGTCTGGGTCATTACCAACCTTTCCTGATCGTCTGCCCTTTGAGCGTTCTTCATAACTGGATAGAGGAATTCCAGAAATTTGCGCCCTCTGTGAGATTTCTACGCAAACTCATCCCTTCCTTCGAATATCGTTGAACCTTCGTCTCTTTAGATACCCGTTTGCATGTATCACGGTACTCCTGCCGAGCGTGCTGACCTTCGCCGGACCGTCATGCGACTACCGGAGACTTCAGACGGGATCTCGATGCCTGAGGGGGAAGTCACGATGAAGAAGCGACCCGGTCGAAAAGCGAAGGGCAAGAAAGCCCCCGTACGTAAACCTCCTGCACCGAAGCGCAAAGCGAAAGGCAGACCCGCCAAGAGACGCAAGGTCGAGTCCGATGATGAGGACAGCTTTCAACTAGATGAGGATGACGAAGATACCTCCGACGTAGACGATACCCGTATACCCACCCCACACGATAACCTTCCTCCACAGACTCCTGCTACTTTCCCGGTCGTCGTTACCACGTACGAAATGATCCTGAAGGACCGGGTTCATCTTTCCGCATACAACTGGGGTTACATTGTCGTAGATGAGGGGCATAGGTTAAAAAACCTCAACTGCAAGCTCATGCAGGAGATCAAGAAATACCCGAGCGCTGGTCGGATGATCCTGACTGGAACACCACTACATGTAATGTTCTTTCCAGCATGGGCAGCGTCTCAGATGCTCACATTCTACAGAATAATTTAGCCGAGCTGTGGTCTTTGTTGAACTTTATACTACCTGATATTTTTGATGATCTGGATACATTCCAGGAATGGTTCGTGATCACTGTTCTTGCAACATTGGTGGACAGGCTCATAGCAAAATTAGGTTCAACCTCGGGACCATGCAATCTCGCCTCTCTACTGAACAATCATCTCAGTTAATTGGTACTCTTCACGGCATCCTAAAGCCTTTCCTCCTTCGACGGCTGAAGGCGGACGTTGAGGGGCTCCTTCCACCGAAGAAGGAATATGTCCTCTATGCCCCCTTGAGCATTCGACAACGTGACCTATACGATAGCATTTTGAACGGGTCGATAAGGAGCTACCTCCTGGGCACCTCCAAAGAAGCAGAAGCACGAGTCGAGAAGGTTGCAAAAATTGACGCGGAAGCGCCAATGAAGCTCAGGCAACAGGACAAGAGACGATACGACCTTGACGGGAGTGACGATGAGTACTTCGAAATGCTCGAGGCCGGTGGAGCAGCCAAGGTCAAGGGGGCACAAGAAGACATCTCCGAGCTAGCAAGACAACACCAACAGCTTATAACTCGTCGGTGTCTTCTAGGTATCGCTGCCTTATATTGACTGACCATCGAACATAGGCAAGAAGGTCAACAATATGAAGCTTCAGAACACCGTGATGCAACTTCGCAAAGTTTGCTCGCACCCGTTTTTGTTCGACTGGCCACACGTTCCAGGGACCCAAGAGCTCGTGCTCGACCAACAACTGGCAGATGCGAGCGGAAAGATGATGGTTCTTGACCGCCTTCTAGAAGAACTGTTCCGTAGAAAACACAAGGTCTTGCTGTTCAGTCAATTTACCACCATGTTAGACGTTCTTGAGGTTCGTCTGTCATCCTTTATGTCTGTCGCCATCCTAAAGTCAGGTAGGATTGGGCTACGGAACTAAAAGGCTGGTCCATATGCCGTATTGACGGGTCAACGGCGCCGATGGAGCGTAGGGAGCAGATGAACATGTTTCAGAAAGGAGGCGACTCTCCTGACGCTCCGAAGCTGTTCCTCCTGAGTACACGTGCAGGCGGCCTGGGCATCAATTTGACAGCGGCTGACACGGTCATCTTCTATGATCAAGACTGGAATCCACAGATGGACATCCAGGCCCAGGATCGAGCACATCGTATTGGACAGACGAAACCTGTTTTGGTGTTCCGGCTCGTTACAGCGCATAGCGTTGAGACAAAGATTATGCATCGTGCGGCGGAGAAGCGGAAGCTTGAGGCACTCGTTATCGCCAAAGGTATGTCCAGCAGAACATTCGGTCGCTCAGTCACTCACCATCTGCTGCTGCAGGCAAGTTCAAGCTCCCTGGACAGTCAGGAGTGCCAGCCAAGTCTGGCACCCAGTCTATGACAGAGCTAGCGGCTGAGCTTCTGAGGCTGGAGGGGGAGCAGATTGATGTGGTGACTAATACTTCGGCTGAGGGGAAGAAGCGCGTTTTGTCTGATGAAGACCTGAATATGTTGCTTGATCGGAGCGAAGCGGTATTCGCGGACAGGAAGAAGGGATGGAGGAGTGAGGAGACTCGCGATGGGAAGCGTGCGGCGTTTGCGGTATATGAGGCACCGGCTCATGAGGGCAATGACTTGGTGGCGAAGATCATGGGGGAGGATGTGCCCGAGTAAATACTCACCTACAGTTGATAGAATAAACCGAGCCATAATATAATGTTCATTGATGTACACGTATGTCGCAAAGTGAGGTTTCATCTGTGGCGTACGAGCTGGACCACAGGACCTTCTAAGCTCGGATCTATCCTTGTAGTGAGTGTCCTTACATACTTTCAACACGATACTGTCCAGCTTGCGGAGTATTATCAATCGCACCAAAGCGTTACCCGATCAAGATGCCAAAAACTATGTGACAGTGCTATGATCATGCGCCATAACGCAGGCGCAAAAGACCATTTGGTCTTGACTCTTGGGGCATCCACTCTTTAACGACCAAAGCGTGTTTCAAATCCCCCAAGGGCGGCTCGGTGTCTCCGGAGTGGTTTGTGAGTGCGTATGACGAAGGCGACGATCCCGAGGGCCTTGAAATAATCGGCGTGCTTTCTGTTTGCTCTGATGAAGAAGACGAGTTTGAATGGCGGCCTACCGCATTGGTGGCCGAGTTGTGGGTATGAAAAATGAAGATCGAGCCCCGGTTGTTGAAGCTTGAAGGGCTGGAACGAGCGAATTGTTCTATACAGTAGTACAGTGCGCATGTCCTGAGTCTCCTCATATATTCCGTACAAACTGTTTTTTGATCAACAGATGTTTTTCAAAATGACGCATCCATAGTTTCTCACCTCGATTATAACCTGGGGACTACGTACCTATTCTACCTCAGGTTCACAGGTAAATATGGTTAGGCAACTTGCTCCCCATGGAAGAACTTCAAGAAGTAAAGTTCGAAGTGGGCTACGTGAATCAAGCGGATGATGACACGAAGACCCTGCTTCCAAATGTGCGCTGACACGGCGTTCCTCGTCCACGACACTCAGGATCGCTACATAAAATTCGAAAGTCGACGTGGACTATGACGACGGTCGGGCATACCTCGAGAAGGATCGGGGCTTAATACGTTTGTGGCTCGACTGATATTCGGCCGGTAATTTTCCTATTCAGGGCCTACATCTCTGTTCTCCTCTTCAATGTCCCAAACTACTGGCACTTATCTCATACTATAGCACCATTATTTAGGCTCAATAATGGTACTATATAAGTGTCGACGGCATGCCGATCTACGCATATTCAAGTTGTCATGACCTCGTTGCCAGAAGTGCCCGCGAGAGCACATGCTTGCAGCACTAGTGAGTCGTATCTTACGTGCAGTCCGGTAATTCCTCTTTGCAGGGATGCGCAGTCCAACTCTTTAAAAAGTATTGCGACTGGACTCGCTATTTTCCTTCCACACATTTAGAACTGGTTTCCTCCCCGATGCGTCCTTCCGCTGTCTTTACCGCTCTGCTGGTAATAGCCGCCACCGCCAGCGCTCGTTTCATGACAAAACACGAAATTAGGGAACACCAGCTTGGGGCAGCAAAACGTTGGCAGACCAGTGGGGATCCAGCGGTTCGGGCTGCAGCTGGGGAAGTGAAGCCCAGTGGTGTTAAAAACATCACTTTCACGAACCCCAAGGCCGCAGGTGAATGTCATGTGGTAACGTGCCACAACTAGACATATCTGATCCATGTTCGTGCAGAATTTTACGTGGATGGTGCATCCCTCCCTCTGGTCGACTTCGATGTCGGTCCTAGTTGGGCAGGTCTCTTGCCGATCAGCAACAGTTCTAACGAGACGCGTCAGGTGTGCCATCCTGTATGAATCATGCGTGTTCTTTGTGTTGAATTCAGATATGAACGACAGCTCTTCTTCTGGTTTTTCCCTCCAGGTCCCGAAGGGAGTCTCGATGATTTGATCTTTTGGTGCGTCTTCACAAGCCATCCGATCACCATTCATCGCTGATTCGACGCTCAAGGACAAATGGTGGCCCTGGCTGCTCCTCCCTCAAAGCTTTACTGCAAGAAAATGGAGTGAGTTCTTATTTCGTTTCTGGCGTCCTAATTGTTCATAACTCCTTAGCCTCTCAGTTGGTCCTGGGGTCAAGCTAAACCAACGGTGAATGAACAAAGCTGGACGAACCTCTCCTCTATCCTTTGGGTGGAGCAACCTGTTGGCACAGGGTTTTCTCAGGGCACACCAAACATACAGAACGAGGATGACCTTGCAGCTCAGCTCGTCGGTTTCATGCAGCAGTTCCTCGAAGTGTTTGCTGAACTAAAGGGTAAGAAGTTGTATCTGACCGGTGAAAGTGTAAGTTTCCCTTCGATTCTGTCTATACATATCCTTACTGAATTCAGTATGCTGGAGCATATGTGCCTTGTAAATCGAATATTACTTTCTTTGAACCTTTCTAACCCACCAACGAAGATATTGCGAACTATATCTACGAGAACCCTACTTTGTTAGACCTGTCATTGCAAGGGATATGGATCGGTGATCGTAAGCTACATTTTTAATCATTTTGTTTCCTCTCAAAGGCTCATCCGCAGATATTAGCTCTAATCTCATGGTGGGTGGTGCAAGAGCAGATCCCCGCAGTGGACTTCGTAAACAAATACACTGGCCTCTTCTCCTTCAAGTGTGTTGGTTTCACTTGAACCTCCATTTCCGCCACTGACCACTGGCAATGTTACTAGCCAAACTTACATGAACTACCTAGAGAAGACGGCTGCGCAGTGCAATTACACTGGGTATGTAGATAAGTACGTGACATACCCTCCGACCGGCCCTCTTCCTCTTCCAGGAGACTCGGTCAATCCTGCTGATAGTTGTGATATTTGGAACGATATCTATCACAATGCACTTATCATCAACCCCGCCTTTGATATCTATCGCATCTGGGACACTGTAGGTCGAAGTAATTTCTGATCGGTGTTGTATTAACTTTATCCAACAATAGTATCCAATTCTATGGGATGTCCTCGGTGACCCGTATGTCATTCAACAATGCACTCGACGATTCCTCTGATGCAGAGTAGAGGTTCATCCGTACAGATACAGTCTCCGGTTTACTTCGACCGAAAGAAGGTCAAAGAAGCTATCCATGCCCCCGTTGATACCGAGTGGACGGAGTGCTCCAATGTCTATGTCTTCCCTAATGGAGACGGAAGCTTACCGTCTGCCTTTACTGTATTACCCAATGTTATCGAGAAGAGCCAGCGGGCCGTCATTGCGCATGGTCTTGCAGACTTCGTCGTCATCGCTGAAGGGTATGCAAGTCTACGTCCGTATAATCCGAGTCTGAATTTCTGACGCATGATACGACATGACCTAGAGCCAGAATCGCCATTCAAAAGTAAGTGTGTTCTTAACCGTGGTGTTTGTCTTGATCGCTGAAAATCATTTGTAGTATGACCTGTGAGTGACGTGGTGTGTCGGTGTACAACAGTCACTCATCCCATCTAAGGGAATGGATTGCAAGGATTCCAGATGCATATCGCTAATGACAGCTTCATAGTTGATGGCGTTGGTGCCTTTGGGACAATGCACTCGGAGCGTGGGCTCACTTATTATGAGGTGGCACTGAGTGGACACATGTGAGTTCTCAGCAATATGCAGGGTCCCGTGTCTCATACGTGTTCTGTAGGATTCCGCAATTTGCGCCAGTAGTAAGTGGATGATTGTTGGGTTTTAGGTGTGGTCTAACACGGACACCGATAATTCAGGCGGCCTTCCAGACCATGCAGTACTTGATGGGCTTTAGGGACACGCCGTAGATAAAACCGTTCACTGTAGTGCTTGTTGCATAGAACGACTAAGTAATGAATCTGCTTGATTTTTGCCTATTCAACATGGCGATTTTCCTTCATTAGTAGAGAAAGAACGACTGTCTAAGGTCTGCCTACTAGTACGGGAGACTAAGTTCTTTCAACCAAAGTAAGGTGGGTCATGTGAAAACACCAGCAGCCTGGGGAGTAAGATACTGCCACCGAGCCGATGCCCATTGCAGACTTCCACTTGAACGTCACTGCGCCAGTAGTCAAGCTGACTAGCCAGGTCTTACTTCTACTATGATCGCTCCAAGACCACAGGCAGATCAGGCCGCAGCGGTGGGCAGGCTGCCCACTCTGAATACAGATGTGACGGAAACACCCAGTTTACTACTCTTGCCCTCAGAGTTACTGATAGAGAATCTCCGTCATCTGGACCATCGGTCTATCTTGCGGTGTTGCTCTGTACGCATGTCATATCGTTCGCTTCATGGCGACCTTGAACTTAACTGTATATCTTCGTCAACTTGCAGGTCTGCCGTGAGTTGAAGAGGGTGATTGATTCTTCCGTGGAGCTCCAGTATCGCATCGAGCTTGCCCTTGATTGTATGCTCGATGGCCCTCCAAGCATCCTCACGGTTGCTGAACGTCTGGAACAACTGCGGGAACTGCGTCGTGCGTGGGCCTTATTTGAGTGGAAGAAAGAGATCAGGGTACCCATGTCTGGTTTCTGCCAAGCGTACGAGCTCGTAGGAGGTGTGTTTGCGAAGACGTCCTCTTCGGTCGGCGTTTTCATTCACTCCGGTTCTCGACACTTCGTTTCGACCTGGCTACCATCTTCTTTCGATCCTGGCCACACGCTGGTCCGGGGCGACCTGGGAATTGCAACGAGAGACTTTGCGATCGACCCCACGCAGGACCTTATTGCTCTGGTGAAAACTGATGATGAGATGTGCGTCATCCTGCTTCCGTATTGCACTACATAGGCGACTGATTCATTCCTATGTAGCTCGCATGAATCTGGTTATATCGAGGTGTACATTCGCACAATTTCCTCTAATGTCCAGCACCCCGCAGCCGCATCTCCTATGCTGCGCACATCCACCTCGTTCCCTATGAACAGTGCATTCATACAGATCGTGGACGATGTGGTCGGAATGATGTTTTGGACGGAACTCGAAGGCGGTCGTATCGCTATCTGGAGCTGGAAGACGGGGAAAATACTCGTGGTAAGCACCTGGTTATATAATACCAAGTTGCTCAGTCTAGACTGGCATTATAGGACCTCGACGTCGACCACTTGCCCCCAAATATCAGCGACTTTTCTTTCATTTCGAGTCGTGCGTACATGGTCACGCGCGGGATGGGAGGGGGCGCCATCCAAGTATTCACGTTTGGCGAAGACGAGAACGATGTCGTCCATGTCGCGAACCTGTTACTCCCTCCTCTGAAATCGCGCACCCATATCGTGCACAGCAACATTCACACTGGTCCCTTCGTGGCAGATTGCCCTCCTGGTACGCCTTTCTGGACGAATCAGGAGGAGCGGATGTATGTGCTTTCTGTACAATATATACAGGTGGACCCAGATGCCCCTGGTGCTAGGCCGAGATTTTGCCTCTTCTTTAAGAACAGCACACCTCTCAGATACATACAGAAACATCACGAACAAAGGCCAGAAGGCCCCTTCGAGGTGCCTTGGGATGAATGGGGCCCACAAGAGACCCGTATGCTCCATCATCAAGTCCAATATCAATGGCTAAGGTGGAGGAGCTCCAAATTTACCTCCTAAGTGCGATGAATGCTGATGAATTTCGAAATAGATATGTTCATGGCCATCGGGTAGTCTTTCCCGTAGCATCCGGCAGCATGCACCAAATGCAAGTATTGGACTTTAATATACGCCAAAGCGAGAGGCAGGCCTTCCCTACGCAGCCAGACTCGAGGGTAACGATCGAGGTCGTTGATTACCCCTCGACCATCTCGTCAGACAACATTTTCCTGTCGCCTATTGAGACGAGCCTGCCCTATCGCATATATCGAAGAGACGAGCTGCAGGGCTTCTCGGGTGTCATGATTGATGAACGAAGATTGATTGGTTTGAAGGTAAGATGTTACCGTGCTACAGAATACGCGATCTAATTGCCTGGTTCAGAATCCTTCGTTTGCTGATGGTGATATGAAGGATCTACACGTGTTCGCGTTTTGAATGAACATGATACGATTAGCTTTGACTCATAATTGCTGTATCTTGTACGATGTAATCCAGAGAAGTGTGATTCGTAATTTGACCTCAGTACAAAGCGTGTGATAACAGCTTCAATGAAAAGAAATTTTAAGGATCATCGGTGTATGGGGCTCCTTTCATGGAGTACGTCCAGCAATATGACACAGGGATTCAGTTCAGTATGAGGAATGTTGTAAACGGAGTGCGGGAGAGTGGGATCGTCAGAGCACATAACACTCCTGCACTGCGTCCACCATTTGCTGGCTAACATCTACTAGCTCTTCTACATTCCCTGGACTGGAACCAGTGCAGTTGGTGCACACTAACTAGTGTAGTAGTGTTAGTCGAGGCCTAATAGTTGATACACACTGATGCAAAATTATCTACCGTGACCTCCATCAGTGCACGATAGCGTCATCAGGCTTCCCGCTGTCAGGGTGTCGTGTAAGTACTTGGGGTACTATACCATCACGGCTACTTGCCAACTGGTTTGAGTCGTCGGCGGTTTCCAGAACGTAAACGTTCGGTGCCGTCGTAAGAAAGCATCAGTAAAACATAAAGAATGACAGGCTCACAGCGATAAAACACAGTGTGGGTGGTGCTTGTTCAATAATTAAAGAGTACAACTGCATCCAGACCTTAATTCTGTCATGAATTCCAAGACGACAGGAGGTATGTAGACCGGTCTCGATATCCTATCATCAGAAAAACGTCGTACACTATATAGGTGCTTACCACATCATGAGGGATATTTAAATAGCATCGATTGTTCCAATATAAAAAATATAAGAAAACAGGAACGCATCGCGTCGATGGAGAAAATTCACGCTCCCCAGGTGCGATCATCGTAATATGCGCGATGTGTACCATAAAGCGAGAATATGTAATAGGTAGTCAACTTGGTCCTACCTTGGGTATGTACACAACAGCACCAAGGAAGGGCCAAGTGAACTTGCCAATGGCTCCTGCTCCGAGTCGTCATCCGGCTCATCTCTGGTCGCAGTTGTCTGGCTTTCTGCATGTCAAAAACATCCGTGGTGTGTCAGTGGGCACGGGCGGGATATGAACCAGCTGCCTTCAAAGTCGAGAGGGAAAGTATTCACTAACTTTAAGGTTGCTAGTTCAAGACTTATATAGGCGAGGGGAGGGAGCGGTTTGAATGGCGAATCGTCAAAGTGCCGCGACTCTGCGCGACGGACGGACCAGTGCTTCTTCAAGTTCGCAGGGTTCGTCTTCACATGGGGCCAACATGACGAGGACGCAGTAACAAGGGACCGGGAGAAGCCGAAGGTGGTCCCGAAACGTCTACCCACCACGACACAGAAGCTACTTATATACACAGGTGGCGTATCTTGTGCAAAATAAAGATTACATAGACGCAACAAATGTAAGAGTCCGTACAGTAGTTCACATCATCGGAATAAAATATGGGTAATCACAATGCTTGTAAAGAGGATGAGAAGACTAAACCTCCCAGAAATAAGCCAACGGTCATCTAGTCTAAGGACATGGTTTTGTCTGTCATCGTCATTCCTGAATACACTGTAGCGTTGGTTTACAATGCTCCATTCGATGTTACCCGAAACCCAGTCCACCAGACCATCTCCATATGCTGCAACTTGCCTGTCTGTTTCTCCGTCGCCAAAGCCTGGAAGTGCATCTCTGCAAGCATTAAAGCGATCCAAGGCAGCCTGAAATAGGTTGCCTGCGTGATCAAATCTTCCTTGAAGATCAGTAATATGCTGAGTAGTTGGGTCCTTCTGGATGACGTTAATGATATTGTTCACCGCTCCGTTTTCGTCAATCTCCTTTTTAAAGGAATAAATGTCCTGAAGCAACCAAAAAGCGATCAGCCTCATCGACAGAAGAATCTCGAGATATGTAACAAGACACACATTTGCGATATAAACCATGTCGAGGGCACGGTTCTCCATATTGGCTAGAATGGGGTGTTGCAAGACATGCTCGGGCAAATATAGCCTTCGGGTAGATCGCATCAAAACTATGCACGGCCTAGTACCAATAGTCTCCCTTCGCATGTCCATGTATGAAGCAATGCAGCGGGTCGCTGAAACGTTCTTCGATGCTTCGCGATCGAGTGCTTCCTGTACGACATTCATAGAAAATGTGACATTGGACTCCATCAATGCAGGCCAGTGATATGGATCGACAGCATCTTTCAAGCGTGCCACCATTTGACTGGAACGCTCGTCAAAATGGTATAAACGCAAAGTTGCCAAGCCTACTTGGTCATGAGTTGGATGAACGGGTGAGGGTGACCCTTTCCAACTTGTGGATCTCTGAGTACGTCGATCCACAATTTGCATATCCTCTTGGCTTCTTCGCTCGAACAATGATCGCTATAACTTACAGTCAGCATAGAGTTAAGACATCAGTGTTACCCTACAGCTTACGTGAGCTCTTCAAGCATGATCGACATTGTCATGTAATCGAGGATCGCTCTTAATTCTTTGGAGTTGGCCTTGGGCCACGCAAGTGCTGCAAGCAGAGGTCCCTCCGTCTTGTCCAGTACTTCCGTAAGTGCAAGCAGAGGCACCCCGAACTTGGCTAGTAACTCCGTAAGTGCAATAAGAGGTACCCCCAACTTAGCTAGTTTCTTCGCAAGTCCGGGTCCTCAGAACGATCCTGAGTATGTGCGATAGTGGACTTACGATCGAGAGAAAAAGAGTAATGTTTT
Source organism: Rhizopogon rudus (assembly GCA_002995055.1). NCBI lineage: Eukaryota > Fungi > Basidiomycota > Agaricomycetes > Boletales > Rhizopogonaceae > Rhizopogon > Rhizopogon rudus. Next base: position 4,816 of record PVYE01001105.1, on the reverse strand, counting down.
CTTTGACCCATTGTTCGTAACCGTCCTTTGCTTCTTGAAAGCCGGGACTGATGTTGTTCCCGGTTTTCTTAGGACAGATACGGGGTAGGTTGGGAAGCTGAAAGACACCTGAGGACATTTCAGACGCGTCCAGAGGAATGGAATATGGTTCTAAACCATCCCGTACAATCTCTTTATACCCTAGTCTTGCTGGAATACAGCATATTGTCAGCCCTCCCCATGTCCTCCGACTTTGGTATCGACAAACGGACCACTGAATGTAAGGCGAGGTACAGAGCAGCTAAACTGAATCAAGGTGAAACATTATTTCGCCCACCATTTACGTTCGCCACTCAGACCTCTTGAGTGAACGGTAGAACGGTAGTACCAGAAACGCTGGGCATTTTGTCTGACAATTTCATATCAGGAGATGGGATCTGGGTCGTATGCGTGCAACAACAGGAAAGTCTTATTCATGAGTACTGTATTTAAAAGGGAAAGAAACCGGACTTACGTCGACACACCACCGTGCAATGAATAGTACGCACAGTAATGTTTCCAGTACTGGTGCTGGTAGATGAGGTCTGCGATGGTTTCAGAATTATACGTTAATGAACTATCTTGATGCTTGAGATTCGAGAACACTAAATATTGTGCCCAAACAAACCTGTATACATGTCAGATGGAAGGCCAATGGGATGCACTCTGTCGGGAGCACTACTATTAACGATGTCAAGTCATAGTTATTCGTCAGCATCAGTGTTCCATATCTGCAGGAGTGCCACGAGCGCGGTCGGAATAGAAGGCTAGCCACAGCCACGGGGTCCTATTATTAGTAATTTTCGACATTCGAAACGAAGACGCCATTTTCAGCGATCTTTACAAGTTGCCTTTATAGGATATCGAGCTGATAACGGAGGCCCACAATGTCAGGGTGCGGCGTCAGGAAATGTAAATTATGACCGGTGCATGACTGGAACTTGAGTTTCTGGGAACAAGGGGAATTACTATCAGAGAGAACGCTCGGAGGCGAGACGCTAGGCAACAATCACAACAGCTACTAGTCAAACAGATGTTATGATCCAAAATAGGTGCGTAGATATACCTATCAAACAGATGAGCACAAAAATGAAGAAGAGAATGAACGTACGGACGACTAGTAGTACGAATTCAAGGACGCTCATGACAATAACGTGGAACGACATGAAAATCTTAGGCCAGATACTACTTATGTAATGTACTAATACTAGTAAGAACAGGGCACATCAGCTATGACGTCGTGCGAATTACATAAGCACGAATGTTGCGTCCATACTATTAATGTCTCGCTCAGGCTACTAGTCTCCCTTAGCCAGACCTTTATAGACAAATGAACTCGATAGTCATTCCTTCTAATAAAGGTCTCGCAATCCTTTCATCATTGATCTCCCCACTGTTGTAAGTAAGTGATGATAAGGACTTACTGTTTGATTACCACGCCAACTTACATAATCCGTTTACCGTACATTACAAAGTCTTTTCGTACCATTCATACAACCTCAGTCTTTCGACTCACGAGACTGAGTACACTTACACTCGTTATAGATCTCGTTCCCTCGTGCCCTTCTTTCGTCCATCGCGAGTCCTCCTTCAAAAACTCACTACTAGGCAATCTCAGCTGGAAGATATCGATCAGGAATCAAGAGTGTGAGGGAGTAAGTATTAGTACTTACTAGATTTATTTTTTATAGCAGCAGCTCATCGAAGAAGTCCTCATTTCTCGTAGTCCCCCGCCACAATCGCAGTAGTGGTGGTGAAGAGCCTTAGATACTGTCAGTACTAAAAGGTGGTACAAGCCACTAATCCGTGCACAAGCTATCATTATCTGCTCTCCGATAGAGTCTGGTTCAATATATGATAGTAAGCCTTTCCTCTACTGAATGTTTTACCAATCATGCGGATCAAGCGTAGTAACAGGGATGTTGATACGATTCATACGAAAGACAAGTTCAGTTAGTCCGCCCAAGATTGCTCCGCTTCCAATTTCCAACCATCGCATCATCCGTATATAAATGGTTCTGATGTCCTTGCTCATTAATCGTTGACTGCGCTACAAGATATGCGATCTTAGTTTGAAGGTTTGTTACATGTTCAAATCCAGTGAGCGGCGCAGTGTCTACGAGACTCTTCGAGAGCATCATCTCCTGTACCACATCCAGTACCTGCTGCACACTAAATAACTATGATTCCCTTCTCGATTCCCTCGACTGAAACCAGTAGTGGGTACCGATCCCGAGGGTACGTTTGAAATAAGACCTAAGACGAGTAGCAGGCGTCATGCACTTGTGTACTCTTGCAGAATCCAACTGCATCTAATCTTAATTGGTGTCCCGGAACCAACGAAGCTCTACAAGTACACGCAGCATGGGTCGTAAAAACTTTATCCTAGTAAACAAACATAGTCCGCAATGTGTACAAGTGCGCCATTTCAATGTTTGAAATCGGAGCGATTGTTCCGATACGTCGTAAAGATAATCAAAGCACAGGTACATACTAGGTATATTCATTATTTGTTTGGGAGTGATTGACCGTGCTCGTCTTCTACGTATTCTAGGCATTAAAATCTTTGATAGCAACTCCAAGACAAGCACGTACAAGTGAATAGCCCAACTCAGGTCACTTGGGGATGATCACCATCTGGAATTTATGTGAGGACGCCGTTCATCGTCTTCGACGATTTCTGCAACTTCATCCCACACCCCTCCCTTTCTACCACGGTTGTGAACTTCCCGAATACCAGGCAGCATGGCTAAAATGATGCGAGCGACAGCTTCAATATCCCTTGCGACAGAGTCGCGCACATCCAAGTAATGTAGGGAGGTGTGTTGAAATGACTCTGCGTCGGGATCGACATCGATATTCACAGCATCCATATCTAGACTCAGGGCAGTCAAGTGGGGACAAAACCGGAGCGCCGCAAATAATCCGCGGAATGTAACAGTAGGTGGAAACTGAGGGTGGCGCATGTTTTCCGAGCGTAGACGCAGAGTATGGATGTGCGGCCAACTTGACATGGCTTCCAAAAGGAGGTCGTTGTCAAGGTAGATGGTGGGATGAAGAGAGAGGTCCAGAGTTCGCAGCTGCGGGAAACAAAGTAATGGTTTAATCACCGCCAATGGTTTGTCTGAGCGCTTGTGTAGTGATTTGTCGAGACCTTCGACGACGGATATATATTCAAGGGTATAACATGCGTTGCACTGCGTCAGTGCATGAACAAGCTGATCAGCCTCTAAGCAAGGCAACGCATCGACCATCACCCTGAACTTTTTTAGCGAGGGGAATTCCGAGTGTTGTATGACTGTGATGATGTCTGCAGCCGATTGTAAGCGGAAAAAAAGACTCGTGACGTTGAGGAAAGGCGTGAAAATGGTGTTGTCCCATTTCAACATGAACCCATCCAGCGCCCGGTAAATAGTTATTGCGGTAAGGTTGGGAAGGTTGGAGAGGTGTTTCCATGCAGCAGAATCCAGCGATGGGCATCTTAGATGCTTGAGTCGCATGCACGAACGAACCGCTTTAGAAAGCAGGGACAGGTCATAAGGAGACTCATGATCGACAAAGGACCATATGGATAAGCTCTCCAGTTCACGACAAAAAGTCCCAATAGTTCTCAAATCAGAATAAATGCCTGTTAGGGCACAGCGACGCAGCGTAGGGGAAAGAAAGAGGTGCAACTTGATGTTGATATTGGGCTGCCAGTCAAGCGCCTGTAGTCTCGGAAACAGGCGAGCTCCGATTGGGAAGACTGTGAGAAGGTGTAAATACTAAATGGAGCTCGCTCCCCGTCCGTGACCTTCTTACAGACAAATAGCGCACACGAGCGGCATGACGCAGAAATTGATGGACCTCGTGCTCAGATAATGGTTCGACGCCTTGTGACCAAGAGTCCTGCACATTCTAGATCTGGGTGAGCTGATGAATGAAAAGAGACGACTAGCTGCACTGACCTCTCTGTCATGATGATCACGACGTGGATATATCAGTGGATGTAGCCTTGTTACACAACCTAGCAATGGTTCTATCCCATAATCATCTGTGTCAGCCCAAAGCAAATCCATTGCGGGCTCGTGGAAGGCTTTGCATGCCCTGGCAAGCGCTACAAGGGATTTTCGGGATGATGTATCCCATGAGAGCGTGCTCTTCGCCGAAAAGAACTTCGCAGACGATGGCTTCTCGTCAGGCGGTTGGTCTGGGATCAAATGCATGAATACCTCTAAGAGGATTTCAAAGACGAACAAAGCCCGATGCATCCTGGAGAGAGGCGTCGGACATATACAGGGAAGAGGATGTCGGTGAACACTGAACGGTCAATAATGTCAATAAAAAACAAATTTTGTTGATTGAAATTTGACGGAGATTCAAGTACTCAAGTCTAAGTTACCTAGCTCAACCGCCCCCGACAGGTCACGTGATATATACCTAATGGCCCACACCTACGAATTCACTGCCTTGCGATGCAGTTGATTTATAGGTGTAGGTCCAGCGAAATCATTCAGATCTGTTCCTGTTATTTCAGTAACTTAGTAGTCCCACTTGTACGACTCGGATCCAGTGAATCATATTCGTTGTAGCTACATATGTCATTGTTCTTACAGAAGATACAAATACTAATGTCCGAGTGCATAGATCATGGCGGATTGATCCGATTCAGACGGCGAGGGCGCATTGAATGGTGCCAATTCATGAGTCATCCTCACTTTTCACATGATGACGATATGTTGCTTGAAGCAAAGATAAGGGTGGTTGTCTTGGGATCACAGATACGCATGACGACAGCTGCAAAGCGCAATTGCGTGAA
>PVYE01001102.1:37713-50155 GCA_002995055.1 Rhizopogon rudus | reverse complement strand
GGTGGAGACGACCTCTCCTTCAATAAACGATAGCATGTCTGCGCAAAGCGATAAATGACGGGCGGGCAAGAGGTTGAACGAGTTGAGAAGCCCTAGATTCAATCGTCAGCGTATTGAAACATAATGGAAATGCCGTGGTCCAGAACAATCTATAGCACAGCCATAGCAGGTCAAGATCTTTGCCCGATCCCGCAAAGACCCAACTACTGACGTAGCGGGAATAAAGGCGGAGCAAGCCGAATTCGGATTCCGTTCGAACATCATGTTATATCCATAATCAATCCAACATTGTAAACTGTCGATACTCGAGTTCGTAAAACATGTAGCAGGGTGGTGGTCATGTAGGGTGCTACCTGTTGTCGCCTACAATTGGTGTGAGGTAGCACTCATTGAATATATTGACTTATACCCCGGCGAGTCGCGACCGTACGTGCGTGCTAGCACAAATTTGGGAGTAACATAAAGTCAAACACTGATTACTAGTCTATATACAGTCACGGTGTACGCCCGATAGCTGTACTTATTACTAACAGCTACAGGTACAATGTTACGATATACGGGAACCGATTTCAACCCGCCCGAGGTGCTAATTCTGATTTACTCTCGAAAAGTGCTGAACAAAGGCAGGAAATGAAGCTACAACGAAGTGTGAGGTGTCTCTATCATAATCCATATCGCCACGACAGAACTAACCCTTTACAAGAGCTCTTCCCACCGCAATCGTTGAGATTATTGCACCGTGCATGTCTCCAATCTGCAGTTTTAATCTACCATTACCATCCCCGCATACATCTCAACCTTGTTTCGCAAAGAACATGCAGGTCATCGATGACACGACAGAAAACTCAAAAGTCATTCTTTCTCCCGATACCATTAGAGCGCTGCAAAAATTCTTGGCACGTTCACGAGTGACCGTATGTTCATCCGATATACGAGTATCTGATCATATTGACAATGACCAGGTTCCAGACCTTGAAACTCCATACTCCAGCTTCCCAAATCGCCACCACTCTCATGCCTCTGAGTCCGAGTTCGGGGACCAGAGCATTCACGCTATTCTTCCTGAGCTGCAGCAACAATTACGTGCAGTTCACCAGGAGATCGCAGGCCTTGATAAGGTCATAGATAGACTACACGATCTTCGCCAGCAGGTCTTAAAAAAGCGGGACAGGATCACTCAGTCCAGAATCTTACACCGAGGATGTGCATCGGCTCTCTGGCGCTTGCCAGTTGAAGTCCTATGCCAGATTTTCGTTCACTGTCTCCCGGAAACTGATCACCCGCGGATCTCACCAGGGCTGGCTCCCCTACTGTTGACAAGAGTATGCCGACGATGGAAGGAAGTTGCTGCGAACTCGCCAAGACTGTGGTGCACATTGTCTGTGACCACTCAAGTACGCAAAAGTTGGGAAGAGACATCATCCTGGCATCACTTGTGGCTTAAGCGAGCACAAGGACATTCACTCTCGCTAGAACTCCATTGCTCCCGAGACTCCAGGACTCAACTAAAAAGCTTTCTTCAGCCTTACAACCCTCAAATCTCATCTCTTCGACTCATATTGAAGGACACCAACGCCGCACCTGAGCATCTATTCCAAGACCTTTCGGCACTCCAGGAGCTTACGCTAGAATGGCCGTGGGGACACGATAGGGCTGTTGTTAGTACAGAGTGCATCTCGCGATTGCCATGCACCTTGCGCATTCTCAAATTAAGACGGATTACGATCGACCCGACAACGAGCTTCTCTACTAGTATGTGGGCCCACCTGAGACATGCTGAGATTCATTTAAAGCCGCATCACTTCATCCACTTCCTCCATCTATGTCCCAACCTCTCCTCGCTAGAAATACACATGGACTCGAGTACGAATATCCCACATCCATTAAAGCCATTCACGCACACGAATCTTCAATCATTGACCATCAACTGTTACCGTGGAGATCCACTCCGTGCTGTGTTCAAGGCACTCACGCTCCCTAATTTGCGCGTTCTTGAGGTGCCCATGTAAGGTTGCCTCACGAGGAGGCGAAGGCAATCTTGACACGGTCAAATTGTCCTCTGGGGCGCCTAATCTTAGGCGTCAGAGCTAGGAGCATAGACGACCACCAACTGGAATACATTTCCCTCATTCCTTCTCTTCAAGTAGTACCAGTACCCCCAGTTTCGTCATCCACGCGAGGTCACAGTTCGCACTCCCTCGTAGTCCGCCTTCAACCTCGAAGCAGCGGAAGGTAGCAGCCTGGCATTTGAGGCGACACTCCCTAATTTACGCGTGCCCCAGGCTCACTGTATAAAGTCTGCACGAGGAGTTGAGAGCACCCTTGACACTAGTCTCCCGCAGGCAGATCTTAGTCGAAGGAAGACAGTCGTTCCTTCTCTACTAAGCCTTGACACGGTCAAACTGTCCCCTAGAATGCCTAGTTCGTGGACAGGGGATGGCAGACGAGGCAGCGAGCGGAATACATTGTTATCTTCATGGTTAAGTTGATCGCTATCATCAACCAATGTTGTGAATGGAAGTGATAGTAATGCTTATTAACCTGCAGTCCAAGTTGGTGGATACATGGTGGCGTGCCGTTGGTAGTCCAACATCAACAAGGAACATTCCGAACATCCAGTGTAAGCCGCTTGCAAGCCACAGACTTACCTTGACCATTATTTAGCCAGTAGTAACCTCTCGTCTAACGCTTCCCATTGACAGTCGCAGTTCTTATGTGGGATCCCCGAGGCTTCCTATATCTTGAACGCATTAGCCACCGTTAACAAGGTCTCTCAAGTCACTTGTCATGTTATCGTTCCAGATGTTGTGTCTCGGAGAGATTGCAGTGACCATCAAGCATGATCACTCAGATGAGACTATGAATGCTAATGATGCTCGACTTCTGTTTCCGTCATATTATGGGACGAGGTGAATACAACCAAGAGTAGATCTGCCACGATTCCTTGGTCGCAAAGACTAAAAGGTAATTGAACATGAACAGTTGGCATATGCTACAGCCAGAAGGGAGCTTAAGTGCGATCTCTTTCCAAGTCCTCAGGTCCGAAACTATATGGAAGCAACTCCCCGAGAGTAGATTCTCGTACCCCATCTTGTTTATTAGTAAGGTAGTCAGATGCAGCCAGTAGGATAGGCATGTCTAGTGAGCAAAATTCACGAATCACTTGGCGACACATTCCACAAGGCGCGATCGGTGAGGCAACATCGCTGGCAGATAATTAGTGAGTCGTTTTTGCAAAGAATTGGACGACGAACGTCGTGACAGCGAGCGCTGCAAATTTCAGCTTGCCTTCACTCTGATATCGAGATGCTTAAGTTGTGGTTGCATGTGCATTAGTAGACGAAATGAATACACACCACTGCCTTGAGAATTGCGGTGCGCTCTGCACATACAGTGCCACCTATATATACATGTTGACAAGACTGAGAAAAACTACAGGAAATTTTGACTCGCAAAGGCACGCACCATATGAAGCATTCTCGACATTACAACCTTTGATAATTTCTCCGTCTTGAGTGAGCAGAGCAGCTCCGACGCGAAATTTGGAGTAAGGTGCATATGCGAACGTCTTCGCTATATTGCATTACCTGCGCTTGTTTCAGGTTCATTTTTCAGGGGGATGGAATAGTACCTTCTGCTGCAGCCTGGAGAAGGCGATCACGTTTTGAAGTCACGATGACTTCCATGATTTAGTATTTGCTGATTGAGATAGTTCAAATCCGAGTCAGATGATGCGCGATCTGATTTACAATCCAGGCGTGGTCAAGGTAAAGGCGAGAGCAAAGGACCTGGCAGCCCTGGCAGCACTCGGCGCCGTACCGTTGATGTCACGTTATTGAAAAGGAACGACTATCATCCATTCCTTTCATCTATTTATGTCACGGTAAAGGTCTGCGTGGAGACTCAGGCTAAATTTTTGACAGTTTCTTACTTCAAACGAATCAAATCTGCATATCCATCCAACATCTCAAGTTATCAACCTTGTCATCAGCAAAGGAGACGCACACAATCAGGGAGACGACAGCCACTCAGAAGTCATTCTTTTCATACCACTGATTATGTGTCGATTGCGATCTGATGGGCCATATATATGACGATGACCAGATACCATCTTCCCCAATCGCGGCCACTCTCATGCCTCTGAGTCCGAGTCTGGGGTCCAGAGCATTAACGCTATTCTCAACTTACACCGGAGATATCAATCGGCTTCTGGCGCTCGCCAGTTGAAATTCTAAGTACGCCAATTTTGTGCACTAACCGCCGGAAGCTGATCGCTTCTAGGTTCCACCAATGCTAGTTCTTCTGGTGTTGACAAGAACCTGTCGACAATGGAGTTGTTGTGAAGTTTGAACATACCTAGTTTGTGATTCACCCGTCAGGCAGAAGCCATCCTTACGGTATAATGGTATGACTACAGTTATGGCTTAAGCAATAACAAAGACTTTCGCTATCAGTAACACATTCCTTAGATGCAGATACAAACCTTCCTTCACCGTTACAACACTCAAATCTCATCTCATCTACTCTTATTTTGGCGAATCGAACCTGCACTTTGTTACAAGGCCTCCCGGCACTTCAGAAGCTTACACTAGAATGGAGGAGTGGACAAGGCTAATATTGCTGGAGGCATCTGACTGTCATGCACCTTGCGCATTCTCGAATTCACAATTACGGTCAACCCTTTCAAGAGCTTCCCAAACAATAACCTCAGGCTTGTAGAAACGCGTCAACTGTAAACAAAAATAGCCTCGGCGAGATCAACCCAGCCACACAAACTTCAAGTGAAGTTCAACGTCGTCGACTCGGAGGAACCACATACCATCTTTTGCAACGTTCGAGCAGTGTTTGCTTTCTCATCATTATCATTATCAGTAAACTGGTGAGCATCGGCCGTCGCTGAGAGCTTTCTAAAGGTCTCATTTGATGTTTTGCAGTTCTGTCGCCGTTCAATACCCAAGGACTCAAGGTCACTCATACCGTAGGTTAGTTACTGTTGCCCAAAGTGTCGTGTCTCGGAGAGAGTGGAACATGCACATGCAGTCGGTTGCAGAGCAGACACATCTCAGGCTTTGAAACGTACAATAGGGTAACACTGTTGAGCGAAGACTTGAAGATCGATGTAAATGTTCATTGCTCCGTTGATCACTCGCAGCTAATCCAATACAGTAGTACCTAGACTATATAACGCATCTCCTAGCGCTGAGATCTTACATCTTACTATGTATGTCTTAACCACACGACGGCAAATTATACTCCTTGCAGTTAGTGATCGTCGACCAACGAGTCACAAATAGTGTTTTGCAAGGGACCTGTAACTATTGAATATTGAATATTGAATATTGAGCTCTTTGTCTGGCATTCTGCAAGTGTGGGATCTAACTAAGTACATGAATTAACTCCGTTGTAATGCACGTCTCCTTTCGAAACGTGCTAGTCACGGTGCTAACTAAGTACATCTACATTTTGCATTTACTTATCTTACTTATAATCTCGTAGTACCGGGGGGCCCGGGTTTACATTGTTGCCAAATCGAACCGCCGCGGCCTACGAAATTTGCTTTTGGGTAAAAGCTATTTTGAAGACCTAGGGTAAACGTCACTACTGCCAGCACTTCACTGCGCTTTGACTCTTATGCACATCCTCTTCGTCAACTCTTTATCTATTCCCAAGCTGCTTGAAATTCGGGGCGTGTCGTATACTTCTGTTGTCGAGCTCGAGCATTTTTTTGCTTTTCCGTCAATCGCCTGAAATTACCCTTGATTTCTCCTAGACTACTCCTAGAGAATTCTAGACAGGATGGTTAAGACGCGACGTCAGTGGGGGCCAGTGCGGTCTCTGCTCGCTCTTTTGCCACTGCTCGTTGGAGTACCATGGCTCGCAGTGAAGCACCAGTACTGTACGTGTTCTTGTCACAATCCCGACATCGAGCCCATATGAAACTTACACCTCATTAGCGTTACCTACGCCCATTGTAGATCAGTGCGTTATAATTTCTTCCTTGCCAAGTCAAAATCAACTGACAACTCCAACTCTTCACTATTTGTTTACCTCTCCATTGAACATGCCCCTCATCTTGGCAATTCAGATATGACCCTATTACTTCTCTCCCTCAGCTCTCGGAAGCAACAATCCTTGAATATGCCAAGTACCTGTCGGAGGATATTGGATACCGCACGCCTGGAACCCGCGAACATGCCGTCGCCGATGCATGGATGACAGAAAAAGCTTACCAACTCAAGGAGGAGTGTGAGCGTGTCGTAGCCACCCAGCCCGGTCGTAAACTTCAATGCGAGGTGTGGAGACAAGAGGGAAGCGGTAGTCATCGGTGCGTCATCCACTTTCCACTGTCAATTCTTTTTGTCTTACGTTATTCGGCCGCAGTTTTGATATGATGTCCGCTCGGCTGTACAAGCGCTATGTCAACCTGAGCAATATCATCATCCGCCTCAGTAATGGCACGGAGCAGGGAAAAGCTGACGCTGTGCTCGTCAACTCACATCTTGATAGTACTCTTCCTAGTCCAGGTGCTGCAGATGACGCCCTCGCGGTTGGTGTGATGATTGAGTGCGTCCGTGTACTGGTAAATACTCCCGGATGGGAGCCAAAGCACGCAGTTGTGTTTTGTGAGTTTCGCTTTTTCGATACCATGCTTAGTGAAATGTGCTGATGCAGTAGCAGTGTTCAACAATGCGGAAGAATCCCTTCAGGACGGGTCACACCTTTTCTCGACGCAGCATCCCATTGCGTCTACGTGCGTCCCGCCATTGTACATCTTCTTCCGTCCTACCTTACACTACCTTTCAGTGTTCGCGCCGTTGTCAATTTGGAAGGTCAGGGTTCTCCTATATGACACGAGTTTATGCGTGCTGATACAGGTGTGCAGCTGCTGGCACTGCAGGCCCTGAACTCTTGTTCCAGGCAACGTCCCAGGAGATGATTGAAGCTTATGCACATGTGCCTCGGTGAGTTTTAGTTTGTCAATCCTTCCTATCTTTCGAGCTCAGACACGCAGGCCGTACGGAACGATCTTCGCAAACGAGATATTCAGCTCTGGCGTGCTACTCTCTGAGTGCGTCTCTTTTTTTTTATCTCGTTTTATTTGTTGTACTCACATGCATGCCGTGGGCTGTAGCACCGATTTCCGGCAATTTGAGTACTACTTGAACGTCACCGGGCTTGACGTACGTCCGTCCGTCCTTTTCATTATTTCCCTTTGTTCCTTGGAAGTCTCCGATGCTAACTGCACTGCATAGATGGCAGTTGTGGGTAACAGCTATATGTACCACATGCGTGGGGTATGCACCTTGAATTCACTAAATATTGGGATATACTAACGTGGTGTAGGACCTGGTGGAAAATATCGAGGCAGGCGTTGCACAGGTTTGTTTCAGATACTCCAGGATGACTCTTGAATTGATTATCAGTTCATTCACCCCAGCATATGGCCGACAACACGTTTGCGCTCATCAAGCACCTCACTTCGCCTGCCTCACCACTACCAGGGCTCGCTTCAGGATACGCGCGCCCTCGCACCATCTTCTTTGCATACCTGGGACAGTTCTTCGTGTACTCATTCCGCACAGCTGAAGTGCTGTACTCGCTGCTTTTCATTGCTAGCTGTGTGCTTATTAAGACGGCCGGCGGGACTACCGCAAGAGGGGCAATTATGGTAAAGGCAGTATTTGTCGTCACCGTTGGGGCGCTTGGGGCGCTTATTGGGGCGAATGCCGTTGCATTTGTGATGCAGCGCGTGCTGGGTCGGGGAATGAGCTGGTTCAAGGGCGAGTTTGAGCCACTAATATTGTATGGCCCTGCGGCGATGTGTGGTGCGTGTTTTTATTTGATCGTGAGCTTTAGCTACTGTCACTCAATTGCTTGAACCCGTGTCATTGTCTTGCGCTCTATTTTCTTTCTTCAATTGCCTTATCTTGAAAATCATAACTCACGCAAATCACCTCGTACAGGTGCCCTCTTAACTCAACTACCCTTTACACGGGTTCCTGAAAGAGCGCTTCTGCACGCACAGCTCCTTTCACACGCGTTTCTCGCTGCGGCGGGGCAGCTTGCCGGCGTCGGATCAAGTGCGATATTCTTCCTCAGTGCAGTGTCGATGTTTGTTGCATTAGTTGTTGACCGAGTGACCACCTACTTGAGCACTCCGAACGTAGATGACGCTAGAACGATGAGTGGCACAGCAAAGATGCAAGATGGAGTTGCGAAAGAGCTAGAGGATGGTAATAAAAAGGTAGACGAGGACGGCTTTGTGAGCTTGTGGACATATGCTCTAGGTCAAGTTGTCCCACTGTTGACGGGGACCCAGCTATCGGCTGCAACGTTGGTCGTGTTCGTACCATTGGTTAGTGGTTCATCTTTACATGTGGCTATCTTCTCAACGTGTGCTTTCCTCAGACTGGCCGCTTTGGCTCTGAGGCTCCGGCAGAATATATCATTGCTTCCATTGTCGCAATCGTGGGGTCTTACACGCTTAGTCTAGCTACACCCTTCGCTCATCGGTTTGGTCCGACTGCTCTGCGCAAAGCAGTAATAGTTTTGCTCCTCGGAGTGGGTGCCACAATGGCAGTGTTTGCGAGGAAGGACGTATTTGATAGAAGCCACCAGAAAAGGCTGTTCGTGCTTCATAAAGAGGATGTGAGTGCCGCCGCCTGTATGAGTCGTAAGGAAGACTGAACACGGTTGCGCAGCTAAACACAGGGGAGCAGCACCTCCATATCGCAGCAGCAGACGGGGCACCCGGCTTTGACGACCTCGTGCACGACATCACGACACGCTTCGGTGTAGACGGGGTGCCTCCCAAGGCTGTCGTCATGGACAACTGGAACAGTGACTGGGATACTTTGTATCCATTCTCAGCGGTGAGACTTGAACATTTAATTTTTATGGCAGGGATGCTGACATGTGAAACGTGGAACAGTTCCTTTCACCGTATAAGATTGACCTCCCACTGGACCCGGCATATGATGCGCCTTGGCCACCAGAAGAGCAGTTCACAGTATCGGCTGTCAATGATACCATCGACGAGAGCAAGGGAACTAGGAGTATGTCATTGAGGATTGATCATCCAGGGATAATGTGGACTGGTGAGTTTTTCTTCCTAATTTGAAAGGGGGCTCCAGGGGAACGGTTGGTTCCTCTCGCAGAGTTACCTGCTCGACGAATCTCATTCGCCTTCATTATCGCGATTGGTTGGCTCACCTTCATGCGCCGCTGTTTATCTTGAGGTGTTCCGAACACTTGCGTGAACAACACTTCGCTTCGATTTCCGCTGGTCCGTTGTCTTGTCCATGGACTAAAATCTACTCTTACAGTGATTGCATTTGATGCGCAAGTACTAGAATGGACGCTAGACAACAGCCCTCCGGAGGAGTTTGCGCGACATCATATTAAAGAAGCGTCATTCTACGGGACAGATGTCTGGACGGTGGATATGACGATCAAGTGGCCGTCTCCCCAAAATATGCATCCCAGATCGTCCGATGTGGATGGGCTGAAGGTGGATTTCATCGGGATCCAGGAGAAGCGAATGTGGCCTGCAAAAAAGGCCGATGCGGATGGGAGCCAGGCGATGAAGCTGTTTAGTGAATTTGACACGTGGTTGGATGAGAAGACGGGCGGGAGCGTTGACGCGTTGTTGATGGGGTGTGTGAGCGGGGAGGTGGTCGTGTAGATTGGGGGGACGATGAGTTAGAAATCACGTATTCAGAGATTGACCTGTTTTTACAATAATGACTGCTGTAAAATTATCATTTCTTTTGGACGGAAATGCCGAGTGTATGCCCTTTCACGCACACCTGCCACATGTCACGCTTACGCCGACAGGCAGAAATGCCTCTCATCAGGAAGGTGATGCGGTAATAAAAACGGTTCCTGTATCCTGCGTGAGTGCACCGAACAATGACTTTTCGGCTTGCCGCGTTCAGATTGCGAACCAGTGTCGGAGGCCTCGTATGTATCCGATTCACAATATGCATTGCCTGTCTTCTTTCCAGGCCCCAGGGGGTCTGTAGCTCAAGTAGTAGCAACCTGAACCCAGAGTTCCCGAACCTACCCAGCGGCCTAGGCTTTTACTAACTCGTGTATTTGTAGTGTCATTATACACATGCTGTTGCAGCGACATTCGGAATCTCCATACTACGACCGCTGGTGCAAGGATGTCAAAGCACTGTGGTCTTCGACAGGAATCCTTAAGGCCCCGTTTCTGGCCACTTTGAAATTCCATAGTCCGACCTAGGTTAGTCGTTCAGGTACTACATATGTGGCCCGTGTGGTTGTATGACATATCTGCCCCGTCGCCGTTTCGCACTTTACAGTGTCAAGTCAACCTCCACAATGTCAAGCTTAAAATTGACCCAATCTCGTCGGATCCTGCCAGTGCACCGCCTTGAAGTCGTACCAGCTTGCCTTTTCATCCGGATTTCCACCTGTGGACACCCGTCGGAATCATAACTAGTGACTTCACGGCCACGGCAGGCTTAGACTCATCTGTCAGAAAATATATTGCTAATGATATGTCGTACTTGTGTGAACGCACTGCCGCGGGCGATAAATGATGAATGTAAAGTCCAAGCGGACTACGGCAGACTAGACCCTAGGCCATTGCATTGACAGGCGCCACAGCACATGTACTATAAACCCTGCATTATTCTACCCAATAATAATAGCGTAAGATCAGAGCTAAATGCTCGAATACGAATCATGAAGGAACGATGCACCAGACGTGTGATTAATGGGGGGTATAACGCGCATATGCGTGTATACCTTGTCATGCAGGTGAGGATGTATTGAAGGCGCCCGCGTGTGCTTGAGTATATGGGTCGTTTGGAGAACACAGTTCGCCCCAGGCAGCTGGAAAAGTAACAGTTAGCTCGTTCAGTACGTCTAGCCTCGTGACACTCTTACGTGGAATGCTCGCGGCAACCTGGGAAATTTCATTCCGAGCTTCAGCCATGACCACTGCAAAACCCCTAAGGGAAGTCAGTTCGTGGCTCAAACATTACACCTTTCATACATACTTGAGCAAATGGAAGTCAATGTGGCTGGGAAACCCGTAATCAGAGGTGTATCATACAGGGTAAACAAAGATTCGTGCTCACCAGTGGAAGAACCACGGTCCAGGATTATCCGTAACGAATCGTATAGTCACGTTATCCCCGGCAGATCCCATACTTACGGTATCTCTCCAGATTGGGTTGACGAAGTTGGCTGTCTTGTTACCTGCAACTCTTACAACGGCAAAATTGTGCTGTACAGTGGATTAAAATGGAAAATGATATGTTAAAGGACTCAGGACTCACTCCGTGAAGGTGCATAGGATGCTAGGGTCACGGTTAGGCTAAGTAAAATGGCTGAAAGTACGAGGAGGTACTTACTGGACCACCTGGAGCTGCACCTGTGTCGGGAATGGTGATCTCAATTACCTTGTTCGAGGGGAGCTCGTATACGGTGCCGTTCGGCAATAAATCCGAGGGATGGCGTGCGCCGCTGAGCATTTGCAACAGAACAGGCATCGGAGGATTTTGGTACGTAACGTTGTTCATCGTGAAGAAGCCATTCACGTTGCCAGCAGCCAAGTTGATGCTAACGTCTGCTTTGCCAATTTCAGGGACACCGGGAACCGGCATGCTTTGCAAAGGCGCGAGCTTTGCTTCGTTGAATGGCATGACATAGGGCCCTCCAGTGCTCGTAGGGTCTTCATCGGGCGCACCATTGTACCTGAGGATGGCCTGGTTCAAGCCACCTGCAAACGTTTGATTTGGAAGGTTGGACAGTGCGCGAACCCAGTAATTAGCAACAGGTTTATCCGCATGGACGACAACAGAGTAGCGTTGACCAGGGAGCACTGGAAGTGAATCCACGGTCACGGGAACAGATTCAACGCCGTCAGCTTCGATAATCGTCATATTATGGCCATCGATAGTGAAGTTATATGAGGGGTCACAAGAAAGACCAATGACGCGGAACCGGTAGCGCAGGCCCTGCGCGACATTGATAACGGCAAGAGGTGACTTGGGTCCATTAGGGTAGCGTCCCAAACCATTGATAAGAGTGGAATTATTAGTGACGGGGCCAACGATTTGGTTTAACTTAGATGAAGGGTCGTGATACCTGAAGGAACTTGTTAAGTTACGCAATCAAAAGGCTGTCGGTCCAAAGCGTACCAGTCAGAAAGCGTAATAACTGTGTTCTCTGCGTACAAGGAGGGTCAAAAGTCAGTTTCAACAAGAAAGTAAACATGCTGACCATCATCTACGTCATACAGGTCTTTGTGTGGATCCTCAGGGTCATATATCACAATAGGTCCTCTGAGGCCGTCGCCTGGACATAAACTGTGTAGCGAAGAATGCAGATATGATCACAGACACTCACAGTATTGGGTAGAAAAATGCGAGTGATACCTATTGTATAAGAAGTATTAATATTGCAC
>PVYE01001102.1:13704-28570 GCA_002995055.1 Rhizopogon rudus | reverse complement strand
CATCTGTCTAAGATATGTTGACTTCTGTGCGTGTGCGTTGTGATATAGATCAAGCGAGGTGAAGCAAAAACGCGTTCTCGGCAGCGTGCTAGTACAGGAAACTAAAGGATAGCAGAAGGAAAGCGAGAGAACGAATCAAAATGCGCGATTAATATGCCGAATGTGAGGTCATTGAATGAGATGACTCCATGCCGATCCTGCTGTCTGATGACCTTGGACAAGTCCAGTGATTCCGTGTAGGCGAGTGGAGGGGGGAGAGTGGGATTACATAGTTTTGAGGGTATGGGTGTGATTCTTGCATATACACATTTGAATGGAGGGCTGTACCATGTGTGCGAAATTTACTGCGGAGAGAACCAATCGTCGTCATCGTCTTTGGACCAATAATCCTCGGCACAGTTGCAAGAGTAGTCAGTATATACATTGATGTATAATCTACCATCTCTACGCAGGCGATGCAATGTGCATTTGGGGTAGCGGTTAAGCTTGATACCTGCTGCTGGCCTGTTGTGGTGTTCTTCACATGCTGGGTGGATAGTACATACAAGCCTATCATTACATATGGACCAGGGATCGATGGGATGCCTCCCATCGATTTATCACCTGGTTCAGGTCCACGGCTAGTTGTGCACTTAGACGCTACCAGCTTCTACCCTATTCTTTAACATGAAAAAGCCTGGGAAAAAGTCTGACCAGATGGTGGTCACAGGTGGATCATTGATGTTAGGCGACCCCCGAAGCACACCCCATTTTGAGTAGTACGGGGTGCAATCACGCACGTCACGTGGTTATATGCGCGTCGCGTAATAATATTAGTGTGACACCATTCTGCTCATCCTGACGAGGAACCACCACCTCGCCTGTGCATGCAATGGACTCTCACCAAGAACACCGGGTCTCCCTGTTTTCAAAAATGCACAATCATCGACCTGAAAATATCCAAAAGCCTCTATTCATGACTCCACAACCCAGACACTCTGAAAAGCAATCGACAGCCTCGGTGTTCAGCAACAGCTTGCAGCGACCATTCGCTCCCACACGGAGCTCCGGACTAGTAGAGAATGTAATCTCCAGGGATTTGGCTGACTCTAGCCCCCATCTCTCCGGTTCCAATTTCAATACGTCAACTTCCCGTGCAGAGTCGTGCGGTCCTCCTGGGAGCCCAAGTTCGCAGCATTCATTTTCCTTCTATGACAACAAGGGCGTATTCTCAGCGAAGGTGCGCCGTATATATTATCAAGTTCACTTCGTAATATATGAGTTAAATTGTTATAGCGTCCCCCCATGGCGATGAAGGAGGACAATGGTGACTATATGCGTCCGAATTGTTACCAATTGATGTTATTTTACAGATACAGATCGAAACAAGCAATCGTCTCAGAATTTTCTTGTAGATTATCGACAATCCTCACTAAATACCAAAGAAAATATCGGTTCTCAATCCAGTATAGGCCTCGAGAATGTTATGATGGGAGAAGACCTCTTGTCAAAGATGACTAGCGACTATCGTCAAGCGAAGATTGAGTTAGCGAGACTGGTAAGTGGACTCATGTCGATTTATAGCAGCGGCTTATCGATTCCTTTATAGCGGGAACAAAACTCCGAACTAGAGTCTCAGCTCACTATTAAGACTAAACTCGTCGCCGATCTCTCGCGGCAAAACACAGAACTATCTCGTCAGACCTCAGACATCTCCCATCAGAACTCAGAACTTTCTCGACGCATAGCTCAACTCAAGTCAACAACCAAGGAAGCAATTGACAAGGCGAACAGAAGGTTTCTGAAACATCACGTACCTGTGTTCCAGTGGTTGACTCCATTGGCAGTTGCATTGAACTCAGAGATGCTTATGAAGCACTGCGAATTCAATCTCAAGCGTCCTCCACCCTGGTAAACGACGCACAGAAAACTATGGAAAGTCTTGAGGAGCTTCGTGATGCCGCTCGCACTGGTCTCCAAGGTTTGTTTATTTACTGAATTATTGTTATCATTCCTAGGTCATGACTTCCGAATTGAAGTATTCATCGACGATGCTGGAAATCTGCCCCAAATTGGCGAAACAAAGGCTGTCGTAAACGAACTACAGGCTGAACTTACTCGAAGTGAGTCACTCCTTATGATAAAATGTCGTGGTACGTTATGTGTGCAGCTCAACAGGTGGCCGATCTCCTTCGTGACAAACTGCAAAATATGGGTTCTGAGCTGCTAGATGCCCGGTCGCGCGTTACAGAACTGGAGGAGCATTTTGGGGACGACAGAAAATTGATTACCTCAACAACCTTGGAACTTCGGCGAACCTGTAAGTTTTGATTTCGTCTTGATGAATAGTGATCCTCAGTGACCTTGCAGCCGAGCGTGTTGCAGATGTAGTCGAGTACTTGAAGCTCCAGAAAAATGAAGTGATTGACGCCCTCAGCAAACTTGCGCAATCAGAGGATCGTCTAGCCCACAGTCAATCACGGTAATGCATATGATTGCCATCTTATGTTTTACCCAAGTTTATATCTATGCGCAACAGGATACAAGAACGCGATACTATGATACATTCTACGCGACAAGAGATGGAATCTATGAGACAAGAGTAAGTCTTTTGCAGCATTTAACCTGTTAATTAACAATGCTAAGAACACCGCCTCCTTAGAATTTCCGAGTTTGAGGAAGCTATGAATGATCGTAAAGCGCAAATTCGCATCCTACAGAACACTATATCATTTCAGGAACGACACATGAAGGACCTAGAGGAGAGGTTGTACCTTGTCAAACTTTGCTTAGGGCGCTTACTTAATGATAAACAGATTACAGAAGGCCGAGACAGAGGCGGCGCTTGCGTACGATCGAACTCATGACCTTGAAGTGCGCCTAGAAGCCTCGAAAGACCTTGAGAAAACCCTTGTTCAGCAGAATACACGCCTCACTTCGGAAGGCGAATCCATAAGGGAGAAAGTCCAGATTGCTGAAGCGCGACTGACTGATATCCAGAACGAAGGCATGGCATTATCGGCACAGAGCGCTAGGCTCGTTTTGGAACGAGATATGCTCCTGGACAAACTCAACGCCGCAGATGCGCAGATGAGAGATGCAAAACAAGAAGAAAAGAGTTGCCGTGAAAGGTCGTTCGAGCACTCTTCTCACATTCAAATGTTGACCGCCACAATCAGATTCACAGAAGCGCGAATGTCACTGAAGGTCAGCTTTGTGCCTTCCAATCTTCCATGTTTACCTTGGTGTAGGTTCTTCAGGAACGTTTCGACGACCAGTCCGTTACTTTAAGACTCACCAAGGACAGCGTCAACGAAGCTCAGGTAATCCCACGCCTTGCAACAGAGACTAGACTCATTTGCCTGACAGGATCGCCTGCAGTCCGTGAATAACACAATCTTGGTAGCGTGTATTCCAATCCTCGTGTTCTTCAGCATGTTCATTACGTGACGTAGACTCTGACCGAAAGCCTTGCGGAGTCGAACCACCGTGCTAGTCTCCTTGAAGAGCGGGAACGCTCATTGCAGCTTAGGCTCGACGAAGCTAACGTCACTACAACCACCGAACGGGACCTAGTTGGCAGCCTTCGGAAAGAACTTTTAGAATGCCAGATAACCCTTTCCCGACAGGATGGATGCCAACGAGCTACAGAACAGGTTGCAGAAAAACGCGCTCGCGAGACTGAACAACGGATTCGGGAGTTAGAATCTAAGACAAGCTCTCTACGCAGCGAGCTGGAGGAGAAGCAACAAGTCATATCCGAGTTGACCCGGCGTCTGGCTATTGCCGAAACTCCATCTGACCAGCACGAACAAGAGCTCCTTGTGATGAAAGCGCGCGTCGACGAACTCGAACAATCCGAAAAACAACTTATCCAACGAGCGACGAACATCACTGTTCGCCACGAACATGGCGACTTGGTAAGAGTGGTGATAATTGCCCGATGGTTATTGACATCGACGGCTGTAGAACGACAACGAGTGCATGTTGGTTCAGAGCCTTGCCCAAAAGGCCAGAGAAGCCTTCGAGCGCGAGCTGGTGGAGAAGAATAATGATATTCGAAGGGTTCGTCTTCCCCTGACCCTTTCCGTCACTGATCTATGACTATAGAGAGACAACCTCATCAAACAACATGAAGCTCGTATCACGCAATTAGAAGCTAGCCTGGCACGTCGTATCAGGGAAGCTGTAAGGATCATGCCCTTCATGACTAAAGTGCAGCTGATCTTAATTTGTTGCAGCCACAAGTCGGAAGCTCAAGAGACGATAAGCAAGATGAAACGTTCTGGAACGAGCCCCCGTCCGGACACGTGAAACAAAGTTCCGGTGTCTCGCCACGCTTAGAAAAAATTGACTTGACTGAATATTTTTGAAGGTATGCATGAGGCCACGAAACACTTGGTTGTTACAGATTCTCGACATGCCAACGGGACATTCCAATTCCAAACACCAGCAAATGATGATTCCGATACTGGAGAGCTTGAAGATGAGAAGGGTCATGCAACGCGACACGTAAAGCGGACAATATCCATTGAAGACGGAGAGTCGGCAAGACCGGCAAGGCGACCGGTAAGTATTCTAGTGGTCCAGCATTGGTCACGAAACACGCCAAACTGATCGTGGTAGAAAAATTTGAAACACCCGGACATGGAGAAAATCACGGACAAGGTTTGTGTTTCCTCTCGTCACGGTCATCAGACCCCGAGTCGGCTTCAGACCCCAGGTCCATCCAAGAAAACGAACAAACGGCAAAATAGGTAGTCTGCAACACACGAACTGCACCGCTTCTTTTTATGCTGGACTAGTACTGTTGGGGTTGTGTACAAAGACTGTCATTGTGGCGTCGTTCTTCGGTGGTATTTCTCCTTTTCAGTTTCGACTGTATCCCTCACGTGTTATAACAATTCCCGTGCAAGAAAATCGGCAATAATGCATGACACATAGTACTTCAAGAAAGCTAGCAATGATACAAGAGGTCGGTGGTGTGAACGGTGGATACATGATGCAATTGCCAGTAGAGTAGAGGTGAACAAAAAATCATCGTGAAGTATGAGGATGGAGATGGGAGTAGAAACGTCGATGGTGTGAGTCCGTTAAGGTCCAAGAAATGGTGGTACGAGAAATCCATCGGGGTATACATATATGAACAGTAAATTGGGGATCTCAGCGTCCAAATTAACCCGCTACTCTGGAAGGCGTAACATGTCGCCTTCAAAAATGATGTCACCACGGTCCTGCAAGGCGGCCGCTGCTTTGACAACTTCGGCTGTGTCGAAGTCCTCGTGTTTGTCGGCAGGTATAGCAGAGTTTAAGTAGGTCAACAAGGAAGATATAGTCATGTCATCCGTGCTGTCATAAGTGGTCATAAATAGGTATGCAATCGACGAAAAAATGAAATCCATCCTGACAGCGGACTCATCAGCATCGCCACTCAAAAATATCGATTCAGGTTGGGGGGAGAGACGTACCGGCCAGAAACTGTGACCAAGTCAGCAAAACCAAGCGCAAGACGGCGGTTCAAGCGGCTGGTCGACCCGGAGGTATCCATCGATGGCACATGAATGTCGATATCAGCTCTTCCCTTCGGACGAATAGGCCGCACGCCTTGTGATAACTTCTTGCTAGGGGAAGTATTCTCAGCTCCAGCCCAAGCGGAGCCAATGCGGCTTCCGCCATTGTCCAATCGCTGTTTCTTTGCAGTATGAGGAGACCGAAAGTCTGGAATTCTAGCTTTGCGCTTATCATCAATAGATAAGTCCTGAGCATCGTGCGGATCCTCTGACTCCAATTCATCTTCAGCAGATGCGTCCTCATCTGACAAGTTTCCGTCGTCGAGAAGGGGCTGGCCTCCTTTCGCTCTCAGCTCGGCAACTTCTGCAGCTTTCTGAGCTCGCCTCTCACTACAAGTGGGAACGAAGTCGTTGGCATCAGCGTAATGTGGGATGTGCGAGAAAGCAAAGACTGTGAGGAGGGAAAACACTTACTGTCGGGCTAGACACTTCCCTCGATGCTGTATCCATGGATACGCACAGTAAGAACTGTCCTGTCGAAGTTGGACCCATTTCTTACACAGTGAACAGAAGACCCTGTTCGGCTCGACCTCTTCAATCAGAGCATCAGCCTTGAGGGTTGCCGCTCGTTGTTCGGCATTTCGACGACGAGATTCCTGAGCTGGGAAATTGGTGGGCGTCAAATCCTTGAAGGATGAAGACGGTGAGCCAGGTGTTGCCGGAGGTATGGGAGTTTTTCCATGGACTGGGGAGTCAGAAGGACGTCTCGAAATGCCAGACATATTACCAAGGTCATGCTGTCCTTGCCGAGGATTAGCATCGGATTTCGGTGGCCTTTGATAATATAGGAATGAGAAGCCAAAATAACATGTTATATGAAGTAGCTCACTGAGACGATGAAGCTTCCGCCTGAGATTCAGAAGATTGACCAGCGCCCTTTGGACATGACGACCGGTGCTGTAGCCACTTTTGGACCGCATGCATATGGTTTTCGGGGCTGACAGGTATCCAACGGTCACAAGTATTGCACAAGATACGCTCGGCGTCGAACTTGCGGACGTCCGGGTCTTTGGCGAGCAGTGTATTTCTCTCTTCGAGGGCGCAACCATTCTTATTGTTACTGCAGATCCATAAGCGTGGATATAATAAGTGGGGCATATATATGTGCTTACATCTTTTTTGACAAGCAACTCTTGCGGTGAGCATCCCAAGGAATTGAACAGTACGTGGAATTAGGACGGAGCCGGATCCACTTGTCGCACGAAGCACATAACACGCGATATGGCTCAAATTGTGCGACGTAAGGATCCGCCCTTAGGTAGTCGATGCGTTCCTCTTCAGTACGCTTGGCACGCCGCCGTTTGGCAGGGGGGTTAGCGAGAGCCTCTGCCGTACTTTCAGGCGTGTAGATGACAGGCTCCGGCACGGCCTGGGTGGTGTTGGCACTGCCAGGGCAAATTAGAGAACAAACACCAACCAAGGCAGTATCAATACCATTGTTGGCGATGGGCATCCCAGTGTTTCAGAGTAAATCCGCCGGTGGTTTCGTCTCGAAATGAGACGCCCTCACCGCAGACTTCGCACATCACACGACCGGTTTCATACTCGCCCTTAGGCACAGTAACTGAGTCATCTACACTCTCGCCTTCAGCGTCAGCAGAATCCCCCCGTTCTGGAGGGGATTTCCGCTTTCGGGGATTTCTTCAGAATAATGAGTAAGACTGATCGCAGGATCGAGGAAAATCATACGGAGATGATGCACTGAGCAGCTCTCGAGGAGGAGAGACGTTGGACCTGGTACGGATTGATTAGTAGTCTAGAAATAAGGTTAGGAACGTCGAGAAATACCTATGGTCATTCGTGTCAATATCCTCTGCCATTAATCACTGGTGGATGATTTGAAACGAGGAGGCAGGAGTTGGGAGAGAGTTGGGTATGATGTTGGCTGGGGAAAGGTCGGGAAGGGTTAATATGTGTAAACTGCTGTTCGGGAGCCAAAACGTATTTACAGAAACTAGCAGAGAAAATATATGTCACAGATCCGGCACTTCCAGAAACATAACAACATTTCATTTCTCACGGCCGGCGAAAAACGAAAAAAGGTTTTTGTACCTGAATAAATTAACCTCTACGAACACCTGATTCTGCTTCCTCTCGACTCGGTGTCAAACTGTGTATGGCATAAGTACCATAGAAGATGTCCATATGCAACTTAGGTATGTTTAGTTACCCTCACTCTTCGGCACAGTTAATGTCTACTTAGTGAACTCCTTTGTGAATTCAGACACGTTTCCATCAGGTTGTTCTCAATCACGATTATCCGTCCAACTCCGCTGTTCTGTGAGCAAATTCCGGGATGCGATTTACTCAATCATGATGTTGATGCTTGGAGCTAAACGATTGCAGTGTGACCTAGTGCGACATATGAAGGCTCACTAGCGCTCACTTCTGGTTTAACTAGGCTAGACAATGACTAAGACATCATATTGAACTTCCATTTACATATGTGTAATATTGTCTCCCTCAGGCTTCAGCACCCCGTCGCCTTCATCATATCAGCGCATCGGGTCTAAGACGGAACCCAGATGCTTGCTCGGTTCAGTCATACCCTCGCCCCCGTGTGGCGTCTCGTTCGTCGTCCCCGTTATCACCCTTTATCACCTCCACAATCTTATCCCACATTCATTGATCATGCTGCTTCGTACCCTTGACATTGAGCCTTTGCCGTTTTTTGATCAAATTTGTTTTTAGTTTTGGCGGCGATCTCCAATTTCATCACATCCGGCGGCATATACGGCAACTGCGGCATTGGAGACGTCGCTTATTGGGATACGCACCGAGACCATGTGGACCACCCTATTCAAATGTTTGTTTTTCCTATTTCTCGTGTGAAGAAAATCTTTATATGTTGAAGCAAATTCTTCGACGCCACGTAGCATTCACATCTATCGCCGCTCAAGAAAACACACGTATCCACATGCATGATAAGTTATTTTTTCTGGGCCTCTTGAACTAATTACCGAGTGCTAGATAGAGTACTTGACATTGTGCAAACCTGCATCGCTTATATAGTTCTGGACCCCACAACCTGACTCCTGTGGCACAACAACCCTCGACTTCCCCGCATATCGAGTTGCCGTCGGTTGATTTCCGTAACGACGTTCTCATTTTCGGATGCTATGTACGTACAACGTGGCCAAGTAGGTGTCGATCACGATACCATGCTTAATTGAGGCACGAAGACACCTTGTTTCGGTCTTGGGTTGGCGCCTTTGTTGCCACCGTGTATATTTCGGGCATAAGGCATTCTAGCCGCCCCTGTTCTAACATGGACATTTCACGGCAACTGACATTATGTTGACTTCCAATGTCCCCCTAAGCATTAATAAACCCATGTGATTCCGTGTGCGTGTTACCATTCATATGATGACCGACCCCTTCACCGAGTGTCGTGAAAACCTTGCAGAAAGTTTGACAGAAGAACGCAACTTGTCATTTTCATTTGTCATACGCATGGCACCAGGCGACCCTAATGCTCGGGATCTGGCAGGGATTCCAGCTGTGTCTCCACCGAATCGAGGACGTTTCCGCGGACTCTGGGTTCGGGTGGAATAAAATCGAGCACAACGTGACTGGAGGCTAGCATGAACGTTAACTACAAAAGGTGCTTACATTCACTGTTAGGTATAAGGGGGATCATCCACACCGCTTGGCCTTATTATATAATTATCGAAATTCGAGTTAGGAGCGCCAAAGTATTGCTTCGGATATCGAATCATTCATGATTCTCCACCGAGCCGCTATCACATCATATTCTTCCATATCCTCCACCTTCGATGAATGCCTTGAGGCGCTTGACGATTACATCAAGTCCACAGAGCCATCGTGCGAGCTCAACGTCTAATTTCTCCGCGGGCGCTCCTTGCGAGATACGAGCATAAAAGTCATGGCGATACGGCGCGGCCCGAACAGCAACCTAAGTTTTTCAGAGCGCCACGAACGATCAGGGAGCCGCAGCAAAGCGAAGCAGGCAGTGACGTACGGCGGCTAATGACCGTACAAAAAACGTGTGATGGTGTCTTAAGACTTCGTCGTATGAACGCTTGAAGCACACGTGTAGCTCTATGGAAGGATCATTCTGCATATGCTGAAGAGCTAATTCGGAGTTAGTTGCCTTTTTATACAGACGGGGATAGAATGACCTCTACATAGGAATGTCAAGCCACTAGAAAAAGTGACGATATCAATCAATGAGTCATTTGATATTAAAGGGTCGAGCATACCGGGTCAGGCGTATCAAACAACCGGTGCCGTGTCGGTCCTCACATGATGATTCGCTTCTGACAAGATTCTCAAGCGTGGAGCAACATGAAGAATCTGCCTGGTACCGAGCTCGTACACCCTGTGTTGCAGAGAAAGAGTAAGGCTTTGTAGAGAGTAAGGCAAAATAATAACTTTCCCCTATATTGCCCCTTATATCACTCTGGACAAATCCGAAAACGCCTGAGCCTAACAAATCTAAGGCGACAGCACATATGAAATAAAAAACGAGTGGGGGACGTAATTATGTCGTACCAAACAATTGGACAAGCCCTTCAGAGGCTTCCAGAAAAACGGACGTTTCCACACCGTGAATGGTTATGGGAACGTCTGCAAAGGACTATATGAGTAGTGTCAGCCTATGAAATGAGACGAACTGAGTGATACTACTTTGACAGTCTCAAAGTATGGTCGAGAAGACATATTGCTGGTTAAGAAGAAGGGTCTACAAGCTGGGAAGGATATAGTTCCATGCGCATTGAAGCCTCGAGGACAAACTGCATGACAGTTACATATGTTAAATTTCGAAATTTCAACGTGCAACGCCGTGTCAACGTGTGTAAATATTTTCACAAATAAATTTACACATTAAGATTACTCCATTGCATCATTCCCCACCTATGTTGATCACGCCACAAAGGACCGCCTGAGTTAGGATGGGAAGGATGCGGCGTGGTGAGACCGTATGGTATGGTGGATCAGCGGTCCCGTCCGCCGTCGCTCGGGGATCATCGATCAGAACTTGAGCCTTATGACATCGCTTATGTACTAGAGCGGACATTGATCATGTACTATCATAGACTCATAGTAGACGTTCGGTAAGTCATAAGGGTTTGTATTTTTTGTATATCTGGCCCCGATGCGCAATCGTCAGGATCCAACTTCGTCATGAAACACTTGCTCCATGATTTCCTGCCTCGAGGCGTATCGGTACGTCCATCTTTCTCCCCTTTCCCGGCATTCGTTATAGTATTGCTTATTCAACGCTAGAGGGCGGGGTGATTAATCATTATGATTGTTTCCCCATGTAAGTAGGAACGACTCGGACTTACTGCTGAAAGGAATGTGATCTTGATCCTCCTCGAATTCTGAATCATTGTCGTCTATTTCTTGCAAGGCACCTGGCTCCATAAAGGTCGCCGCGGCCGCGCACGAAATGCCGTCAGCTCGACGATTACTCGTCTCAAACAAGCTAGCAGCTTTCGGGCGCAGTTCTGTATCCATTGCACATGAACTGTCATTCCTAACAAGTTTACCTTTCTATTGAAGTTGACGTTGAGTAAGTTATTCCCTCCATCCTTAAAAGAGATGAGCTCACCTCCATTCGTTGGATACCCGGACATTTTCGTCTGTGCTTTGTCCATAACCCAGGGTAGTACCTTGATCGCTTGTCGAGGCTGATCTCCTTTTCGCATCCGCGACAGTTGACGGATATAGGTTGCACATTGTAGGCGTATTCGTCGTTCTCGAGCTCCTTTTTACGCTCAGCCTCCGTTTTCCTTTGCTTGCTACAGTCAGCGATGACTTGGTCATTGTGGTTGCCTTCATCGGCACCCAAGCTCCCAGGAGAGTCTTGTCGAGGATTCGACGCATTTTGTGTTATATAGGATCCAGGGGGAGGAGGGGAAGGGCAAGGCCCATAAAGGCTGAGCCTAGATGGGCAGGCAGCCCAGTGCTCATTGACGAGCTTGCTGACCGTGGGCCAGTCCGTGCGAGCGTCATACTCGATAACGGCAGGACATCTGCCGCACTTTTGTGTGTATGTGTGGTGCGCGGCCGTTGGTGTGATGTCGCCGAGGTTATTGTTGTTGCAGTCCATGTATCGTGCACCCCGCGTGAGGAGCTGATTATTGATTTCAGCATTTTCTAAAGTACTCGGAAACAATGCCCTTTGAGATGTGGACGGTGTCCAGTGGCACGAAGTTGAGCCTCGGAGTCGCATTGTTCACCCTTCACCCACAACAGTGGCATGGATTCTCGAATACGTGTGGTATTCCAAGGCGAACTTTTTTTTGTCACGAAGTTCATTCCCAACGGACTGATGTATTCTCTAAGGCTCTTGTCACTCTTCTAGACGTCGATGGCTCCAGGGCTTTCCAAGTTGCAGGGTACATCTCTAGAAAAACTTCTCGCTCTGATAGTGGAATACGATCGTTCCAGAAAACATACCAACATGTGAGTCATGATATCCACTACGATAAGACACTCCCAACTGCACCATATGTCTGGATCTTCTTCATAAACACGGCCCCATAATCAAAGGAAGGCTGCGCCGCAGATACGTCTCCTATGTTTTTGGCACAGAAAACATTTGTTCATCAGCGAAATACGTAAATGCAATTCTGTTTCTCCCGCTGACTAGAACCACCGAGTATTCCCAATGCCCTGACCGTCCCAAATACTAAAGAACCCAAGGCCTAGGAGTTCATTCAACTCCATTCGATGGAAAGGGGATACTGGAGAAGGCATGCATTCCCATGACGTCAAAGACATCATTTCATGAAGGCTGTGAATACATTATCCGGACCTTTCCTGGGGAGCGGTACAGTATAGCCTCTAAGATTTAAGAACTGAAGTTATTTGCAAGATCGCGCGGATAAGTGTAATGACGTTTCATAACTGCTGCGAATCAGTGTAAAATTCTCTTGCATAAGCTAGACCCAAAGGTTGAATTGTATTGGTACCGATCCTTTGCTCCATGAACTATGGTTTGGATTTGTAGATTGAGTCGGATGGAACTACATTGGATTGTTGGACTGTGATTTGACATTCTGAGCTTACTGCAAAGGTAGTTCGCAGGGCAGCCAATCCTGTCGTTTATCATCCGCAACAATGAAGTGGTATCGACCTGAAGGTTGTGATGACAAGTTTAAATAGATAAAAAAGACGAAACTTGCTGGTCAATATTTATTTAATATTATTTCGCATCGTAAGCGGTCTCTTCGCCCGGATCAGGCCCGATCAGCCCTCTTTCCGCCGAGCCGCCCTGGCTACGTTCTGACATGTTATGGAACTTATGGTATTGCCCAATGTGTAGTGATTTAAAATGCGGAATAGACTAGGTGTGTTCAATGAAGTGGCCTTGAGGGTTGAAACGTTGAAGAGCTATTGAAATCTGAAACGGCAACAATTGTTACACTTTTATTTTATTTTATTTTATTTGTCAAGTACATTATCCCTGGAACCGTTGCTTGCAACGGCACTGCCCTGTTTTCTCACCAATCAGTTACGCCACAGGGTCTCTTAACTATCTTGGCTTACAGAGTTCCCATCCCAGGTAGAAAATACACGGTTTGACTTCTCATTTTCCTCCCAACATTACCCATGCCGCCAGACCCGACAAAAGGCAAGTTGAAGCGCAAGTCAAGTCGTAGAGAGGGAGAAGAGTTCCGGTTCGACGGCGGCCACGCGCGAGACATCGAGCAGAAAAGGAATAATGGGCAGATCTCCTGCGCCGAGTGTAGAAGGTGCGACCATCGCACATGGCATGGGAGTTTCCTTTCGACATTCTGACACGATGTGGGTCTGAAGGCTCAAGATAAAATGTGACAAGCAGATTCCTTGTCAGTCATGCCAGGCGAGTACTAGTAATCCACGCCACAAAGCTTCTCGAGACTGAACAGGTTTCTCTTCAGAGACGAGGTTGTGCTGCGTTGTGTCCCAATGGTAATACGTCATGGCTCTCTTATAATAACCATGTATTCATTTCATTCACAGGCAGCCTGGCCACTGGACAGGGAACTCGGTACGCACTATGCAACTCTTGCAGCCTTTTATTTCATTGACCACCTTGCATCAAGGTTTGTTATCGCAGCAACCGAGCATCTTCACCGCCAGATAGCCAATATGAGTGGACGCATTCGGCAATTAGAAGATGCTCTTGGAGCCCTCCAGTCACAGCATTCGACAGAACCCCATCCCTTACTTCGCGAAGATGTTCTTGCCATGAATCAGAAGGATGAATATGGAACTGTTACCGGAGATCATGTTGCGGGGCCGTCCAATCCTCCAGAGATTCAAGATGCGTTTGGAACGCTTTCCATTGCTGATCATGGCATATCACGCTTCTTTGGCCCCACAGGCGGCTCTGAAGTGAGTGTTTTCTCGTTTTTATTCTGAAAGTCATGTGTTCATAACATTTGATAGTGCTTGTTGATGGTACGCGTCTTACTTTTTGTTTTTACTAAACTCTCACCCTATCCATTAGTCAGATAAGACCGGCCCGCTTGAATATGCAGATGCTTCTAGTCCTGAATCTGGAAGGGACTCGAGCCCTGGGATATCGCAAGAACTGAGGATGTTTTCGCAGGCGTTCCCTTTCAGCCCCGTGGGTCCAGTAGCAACTGTTCGGGAAATGATAGAAGGTCATCTGCCGACTTTGGATCGGGCCAGGTACCTTGCGCAGACTTATCTCGAACAAGCTGCCTGGCTATTTCGCAGCGTGTCTCGAGAGCAACTGATGGAAGAGGTACTTCCGGTATATTACTCAAGTAGCCCAATGAAACCGTCCGACGAGCCCAAAGGAGATCACGAACTTGCCCTTCTTTTGCTTGTTTTTGCTGTCGGAGCCCTCGTAGACCTTCAGCAGGGACCGTCCAACCCCGAGGCTGAACATTATCATCAACTCGCCCGCGCTGCTATATGTTTGCAGCCAGTCTTGGAAAAGCCTTCCCTGATTACGATCCAGGCGATTCATCTATTGAGCATCTACAACGCTATGAGTGGCAATGAACTTTCCGCCAAAGAGACGAGCATGGAGACGACATGGTCATTGCTCAGCCTTGCTGCTCATCTTTCCCAAACAGTGCGTAATAATCTTTCTATCCATGTGATTGTCGCTGAATGAGATGTCTAGATTGGTCTTCGTACGTTTATTCATATTTATCAAGGAAAAATTTCATCTCATTCGTCTGCTAAAGATCGGGATAGTGCTAAATGGGGTCTTCCCGCCAAAGTCGTGCAAAGGCGGCGCATTCTCTTCTGGGATCTCTTTGTTGCTGATGCCTGGAATGTGAGCACAGCAGTCTCTTGCGATGAGCTCATTAATATTCTTACCT
>PVYE01001102.1:0-13680 GCA_002995055.1 Rhizopogon rudus | reverse complement strand
GAGCTTAAACACTGGACGCCCGCCGAGTTTTTCCTTAGCTTATGTGGACTGCCGTTTCCCAGAGCATCCATCTTGTACCGGAAATGAGGGAGAATTTGACCATCAAGCAGAATGTGAGTGTGCAGGTTCATTCGTTCTCTGTTCCTTATCGACCTTTTGATGTAGTCGCATTATGGGGAATCAAGTATGCGTATGAATGCGTCGCAGAGGTCGCCACGCGTACTCTGACAGCTGACGCGCCGAGCTATGCGGTAATTATGGAAATTGATCGCAAAGTTCGCGAGTTTCAGATACCAGATCCTGCGGCTCTAATTGCTTCATCGACATCCGGTACCTCGCCACCGCCAATAACTGAGGAATCATCGACTCTTTCAGAGTCAATGGGCCGCCTTGTGATGTCTCATTCTCGGGAAAATTGTAAGCGACTGCCTTTGTACTCCGATTGGCTATTAGGACTAACGTGTTGCTTAGTACTCCTTTACATTCATCGCAGTTTCTTTGCGCAAGCTATAATTGAGAACCCTGTGAATCCTTTAAAGAGCGTCTACGCGCCATCGTTCCTAGCGGCTTACCGATCGTCTCAAACGATACTGCGAACCATACAGGTCGCGTTTGCAGAACAATCTAGTCTCTGCGCCCGTTTCTGGACTGTCTGGACTTTTGCATTTTCTGCTGCCGTAGGCATTTCTCTTCGCTAACGTCCGTCGTTGGCTAATCATGAGACAGATCGTCTTTGGGACAATTGTTACTCGAGGCCCACGGTCTCCACTGGCATCTAATGCTATGAAAGAATTGGATGATGCCTGCCTCCTTTTCTCAAGAGCAGCTGCCCATAGCAGACGTGCTGCTCAAGCTCTGGTCAGTGCTCTTTGGCATCACACTGAATAGATGATGTATTGAAGAGAATACTGCAGCCAATCCTTACAAAGCTTAGCGAGAAGGCGCACGTAGCCCTTGCTGGGGCTCAAAGCAGTCAGTCATCGCTACAGCTGGGTCAGCAATGGAGCGTCAAAGTGGAAGAAGATGACGATGAACTTGCCATTTTTGCTGGAAGAACTAGATTCGTTTCAGTGAAGCGATCTTCAGGTATCCCTGCCGACTACCCAGATTCTCCCCCTGCTACCGGCAACACATATCCACAAACTAGTCCTTTCGAGCAACAATCTACACAATTATACCCCCCGGAGTCCTCGACCGACTGGGCTCACTCGGTCGAGGACCGTAACGGTCGCTATGGCATACATCATTCAAACAATCCCAATGTATCCACTACGAGCGCCAATATTCCGACTCAGCTGTGGCGATCCCAGAGCTCGGATTATCCATATACTCCACAACATCATGTCTCCTATCCAACTGCATCTCACCCACACTCTGCGCAGCATACGCCCGCACCTGTCATAGGGTCGTCCACCCATTCCTGGACGCCGCCGAGCGAAACCTCTC
This sequence comes from Rhizopogon rudus, assembly GCA_002995055.1. Lineage (NCBI taxonomy): Eukaryota > Fungi > Basidiomycota > Agaricomycetes > Boletales > Rhizopogonaceae > Rhizopogon > Rhizopogon rudus. Next base: position 12,234 of record PVYE01001102.1, on the reverse strand, counting down.
AGCAGTATCGTCAGGCTCCGTTTACAGCTCCCATTCCCCAGGCGAATGTTTTTAACCAATACAACCCGCCTTCTGCAGCCTCATACCACGGCCAACAACCACCGCCTTCTGAGCTCGCTGACCTCGGCCTTGTATCACAGGATTCGAGGCTTGATGAACGCTGGACGTCGTTCATGCGGGATTCTGGTTATTTTGATGGGGTTGGGTACAGAACACGGTGATAAACCGTCCGTGGATATTTGCTTTCTCCCATTCATATCTCGTTATTATTTGATTGTGTCTCTTATTCGATAATCGTCAACTTTCCATGTTTCATCGCCGTCTGTCGCGATGGGCCCTTGCGTAACGGGGTTACTTGGCAAGACGTTTTTAACAACCATACGTCCATGTACAAATACAGTTACTAATTCGTGAAATCGATCCTGCCCCAGTATATAGCTTTTTCACGCCTCGAATCAAAATTATACTTTTGTAGGTGTGACCATGAAATTGGTTTGTAATTCACAAATTATGAGGTCACATTGAGATATGACTCGGAGATGACTGAGTTCGCACCTACCCCCAACTTGATCAGCCTAACTGCCATGTCATGCTCCATGCTTGCGTGGTCTTATGGAGGCGCATCTCTTAAAGATCTGCGCTATATAAGCGAGCAGTGCAGTTCATGAAATTTGTCTGTGTTCTTATTATGACCAACAGCTGCTTCGACAACGTCATGGGTTATTATTCACGGCGAAGCACTGCTATAAAAGCAAATAAAAGCAATAATTTCCTTAACCCCCGCCCGTCTGCACAATGGTGCGCCTGCGAGTCTTTTGGACGTTTCAAGTTCTTGCGTCTCACACGTGCCTCGCACACGTCTTTGAGCTCTCAAATTTACAATGGACGCTAAAGAACCAGAATGGTTCTATCGTCGTGCCTGGCTCCTTACCCTCACAGGCTCACCTTGATCTTTTCAAGGCGGGTGTCATCAATGACCCATTGCTTGGTATCAATGGTACGTCGCGCAACTGCCAGTCGTTCACTCACTCATGTGCCGCAGAGTTCACGGAAAGATGGGTCGTCAACGACAACTGGACGTACACTGCGGACTTGACTCCCTTCACCCAAAGCTACAAGGACGTCGCGTCGGAAAAGACACTCCTTGTTTTCTATGGAATTGACACTATCGCTAACATTGTTTGTGGTGTTATTAACATATGAATTTCTCCTTGTGTTGACCGTGCTGATCATTTAGACGTTCGCTGGCCACCCCGTGGCTTGGGTCAACAACCAGTTCCGGCGTAACATTTATGATGTCTCAGACTACTTGAATACACCCGCCGGAGGAGACAAAAACCTGACGATCGCACTCGAAAGCGCATGGTATTACGGACTGAACGTGACTATGAGACCAGATACCGAATACTTTCCCAATACTGGAAATGTCACTACTGTGGATAATGTATGCGCGCGGTTTTTCGCTGAACGCAGTTCTGACGTTGCTTCAGTTTGAGTATCCTAATGTTCGTCTGTGGATCCGCAAGATCAACAATGACTTTGGTTGGGATTGGGTGTGTTTCGTTATTTTTTGTCGACCTATTGTGACTTTCTAAATCTTAATAGGGACCAGCCTTCGTTCCCAGCGGTGTCTATAAACCGGCCTATCTTGTGACTCTCTCTGAGCTTGAGTCTCAAGGCTCAACTGTTGAGGCTTCATCATACCCTGTAGCGAGTAGTACCCTGCTTCTGGATGAAATATCTCTCGATATCTACAAATACGGCCAAAATTCTTCTGCTGCCCCTGATCAATCCGCGGACTGGATCCTTAACATTACCTTTGGCATCCGCTCCATCAAATCGTTCAAGAAGGCAACCGTCACTCTATGTATCCCAGAACTCGAGCTCACATCAGAGCCGCTGACTCTGGGATCTATTCCTGCTAACATCAATGAGAACACATACCTCAGTGTTAACTGGTCCATTCCAGATGGCGGTCCTGAAAGATGGTACCCGGTCGATCTTGGTACACCCAAACTCTACAATCTGACCGCCATTTTTGACCCCTCTCCGGGCCGGGGCAATGTCCCGAGTGCTGAATCAATCACTCGGACTATCACTACTGGCTTCCGTACTATTCAACTGTTGCAGACTCCTTACCCCGCTGAAGAGATTGCATCGCGGGGAATCACTCCTGGTGACCAATGGCATTTCGCTATCAACGGAAAGGCATTCTATAGCAAAGGGACAAACATCATTCCTTTTGATCCTTTCTACTCGCGCATCAAAACTGAAGCAGTTCGTTGGGTCCTGGAGAGTGCTATTAAGAGTGGTCAAAACATGGTATCAACTTTATATATATCTACGGGAAAACGAGTCTAAGATGATTTGGTCCCTAGCTTCGTGTTTGGGGTGGAGGGATCTATCAGCCATCCGATGCTGCGACCGATGGTGGATTGTATGACTTCTACAGTCTCTGCGACGAGCTTGGTCTACTTGCTTGGTCTGAGCTCATTTTCTCTGACACTCTATACCCCATTAACGACTTCTTGCTGGAATCTGTCGATCCTGAAGTGCGGCAGAACGTTCGCAGGGTTAACAGACACCCAAGTAACGCACAATGGGCTGGCGGTAATGAAATCGAGGGTATGGTCATGAGCATCAATACCTCCCTTGCTAATGGATCACATTACCTGGATGAGGTCGGTATTTTATCCGTCGAAGCAATATCGATTATGTAATTCTTCGCTCCCCAGTTCGTCTACTTGTTCCAGGATTACTTGCATGATATAGTGCTTTCGGAGACGAACTCTGTGCCTTATACAGACTGTTCCACAACTCACGGTGTTTTAAGTACCGATCCATATGTGCTTCGTTTCGCCAATGGTACCCCAGGATACATTTATGGGAATTCCGGTGTGTCCTTGGTTGGTTGTGTCGAGTGACTCTTTAATGTCGTCTTCACAGAGCGATACAACTACGACGCCTCCGTGGCCTTCGACCTGACAACGTATCCTGTTGCTCGGTAAGTCTTCGCACAGACCATTTCATACTATTGTATTGAAAATAAGCAGGTTTGTCAATGAGTTTGGGTATGCAACTGTCACTAGTTTCGAAAGGAGTCACATTAATACTACCATACCCTTACAGTTTCCACTCCATGCCATCGTTCTACACCTGGGAGGAGGTCCTCGAAGATCCTGAAGACTACACATTCAACTCCACTGTCGTGATGTCGCGTGACCATCATCCTCCTGCTGGAAATTTCTCTTGGCCCAACCCCAATGCACCTCAGGGCCAGTACCAAATGACCAGCGCTGTCGAGCTCTGGTTTCCCACTCCTGGAACTTCAGACGTAAACCAGACTTTTGCGCAATGGTGCTGGAGCACTCAGTTATTCCAGTCCATGAATATGGTTGCTGAGATTGCCTGGTACAGGCGTGGCGCGGGTTTGGGCGAGAACAACCTCGGAAGCTTGGTTTGGCAGCTCAACGATATCTGGCAGGGTGTCAGCTGGTCAGCCATCGAGTACTCAGGAAGATGGAAAATGCTTCAGTACGGCATGGCGACTGTCTACTCCCCTATCATCATCAATCCCTTCTGGTTCCCACGGAATGAGTCGCTTACCATCTTGGCCACGTCTGACCGCTGGGAGACAGTTCACGGTACCGCGCACCTGACATGGTATGACTGGAGTGGAAATGCAATCAACTCAACGATATCGCCATTTTCTATTCCGACTCTGAACAACTCGCTTATTTACGAAGGAGCTGGCCTTGACACCATCCTGCCTTCTGATTACAATGCTACGGACGTGTGGCTTTTGATGAACCTAACCGCCGCTGTGGACAACAGGACTGTGACAAGCGAATCTTACGTACGTTGATGTTTCCTGCACCAACAGGTAGCTGACATGTACTTGTAGTTCACTCCGGTATCACTTGCCTACTCCAACCTCGTCGACCCACAGATCACCGTGACCGCCAGTGACGACTATACGTTCACGCTATCTGCAAAGGGCGGCGTAGGCGTTTGGACGTGGCTTGACCACCCGTCAGGGACGGTTGGGTACTTCGTTGATACCACCACTGGATTACCCTCAAACGGTTACTACCTCATTCCCCGAATCGATCGCACTGGTAAGCCTGATCGCACCGCACTGTCATCGTATAGCTGACTGCGGTTTGTCATCAAGTTCAATTTATCCGCAGCATGGAACTCTCGACTGTCCAGAGTCCCAATCCTGCGGATTTCGTTTTGAGGTCGTTATGGAACAACACCCATATTTAAGAGACGCATTGTCCATAAAATCGTGTACTTGTTCTGACTCGACCAAATGCTAACATTAATTCAGCATGCAAGTAATGCTAGAACCGCTCACAGGCAGACTACACACCTGCATGGGCAGTACTACGCAGACTACCCTCCAAATAATCCACGCATAGACTCAACCATTTTCACTGTGACCTCGGCAACTGACGTCGATTTATCTGATAGCTTGACAGTTTTTCCCCTGCAGATACAAGTAATATGGTCATCCACATCGACAGATGGGCAAGCAGCTCGATGCGCGTACAGGCGTGTGCTCACTTCTCTCAACATAAAGTGACCCTTTTGAATTACCACCCCCTGATCCATGCAGAAAATCAAATTTTGCCTGAGTTTGGCCGTGCAGCAACGAAAGCGCAGCAGTCGAGCAAAGGCAAGCACGCAGAATAGACAAGACTTAGACAACGTCGGAGCATTCTGTGATATGTACCTTTTGACGAGATTATCCACGTGATTAAATTCAGAACAAGTAGTCATCTTACTAGTCCATGAGAGAGTAAGTTATGATAGATTCTGCTTTGTTCAAGTTGTTAAGCACATGCCAAACTATGCGTAGTCGAGGTCGAAACCGATCGTCATGGACTCGGACATTATACATGCCACGGTAGGGATCTTGCAGATCAATAGATGACCTCATCGTGTTTACTGCCAGCGCACTCAGGCTGGAGCGCGAAATGTGAATGATATTTGGTATACCGTACACCGGTCAACGATGATTGACGTTACATATTTGGTTCACCGGCTTTGAAAGAATGCCCTGACGCTATGGGGACACTGTCACCATGACCGATCCATTCATCTCGTTCAACCAACACTGATTGATACCATGCCAGTGCTAGAGCTAGGTCGGCGACTTCCTGCAGTAAAGAAGAAACGAATAATGTATGTGCTCTTGTTCACCAACTCATGATCCCTGACAATGAAAGCGCTCGCCCTGAGTGCCGTAAATACCGTATGATACTTGGATAGTCACATAAAACGAACCCTAGTACTGTCGTGAGGATCGGTCCGGAATAAAGACCATTAACCACGATGGAGCTAGAAATTTGATTAAACTTTCTACAGCATGGCCGCAGCGGGGTAACCTTGGCGATTGAGCTCAGTACTGGGTGCTGCACAAGACGACATGAGGGCCAGAATCGCAGATAGACATGCGGCCTGAGCGCGATATCACATTGATAACTTCTGGTACTATAAACAAACCCTAACCCAACTCTAATAAAGAAGGAACGACTATCTTCATTCTATTAGGGTCTGCCTACGGGAGACTAAACAAATCCCGGGTCCGATCCAGTCAACAACCACGACCCACAATTGCAACTTGTGTCAAATGACTTGCTGTCAATGACTGACCAAAATCGAGCTGCCCGAATAATTGCACTGACCATAAACTAGATCGGTGTTACATAAAATAAGCACGCTCGTAGTTTAGTATTCGTCAGCGTAAAGTTCACCTGTGGCATACTTGAACTTCGGAAAATATTCGCCATATGGTATGCTACTATACCAGCCGCCTGGACCTAATACAGCAACATGACTCACATGCATGGGAACAATGAACGTGTCTGTCGTGCTTTGAGATGCATATATAATGGACATCCTTGTCATCTAGTACGCAATTTATAGCTTCAACTTGAACTACAAGCAAATAGTCATGAGCCTGAGTGTTGAGTGATTATGCGATCAGTAACCGCAGACAAGCAGTTGTATCGACCTTGTGAGACTTGAGCAGAGCGTAAACTGTACGTATGGTGTTTGCATAAACTGAGCTGCCGTACTACGGCATGTGTCAACAAATCTATGATGTAGATCTAGAGTCTAGACTATTCTGTACGTAGTCGCTACAACTTAGGTCAGGTGGCATACCTGGAGACATCAAATTAAAAAAGATAACTTGACAAAGATCATGGTGCGTAAGGCCATGATGGTGCAAGAAATTCCAAAAAGAATTGAAAGGTCCAAGATAACAATATTCATACAAGCGCGTCCGAAAATGAAAATGATAAAAGCCCAGTCCCGGTCACTTGTCTTGTTTATCTATCCCATTACCGCTGCCAGCATCATGCATCTTATCCTGTCCTGAAACAGTAACAGCCCGCGCGCTCGGCGACAGACGTTTCTCATCCGCAGCACCACCACTACCGCTACCCGAATCTGCACGCGGCCGTTTGCGTGATGAACGTGGTGACATCAACGTTCCTCCACTAGTGGGAGACTTATTGGGATGACTCAGGTCACCAGCACCAGCTCCACCACCGCGCTCAACGGAGTAGTGCTCCGCATCGTGATCCCGTTCCCATGAGAGACCATCTCGCCCGTTGGGATGGGCGGGGGGCAGTGTCATGTGTAATGGTTGAGCACCGGATTGGGGTGCGTTCTGAGACAAGAAATCAAGCCAACTGGTGTCGCCCGGCGGCCCTAGGACAAACAGTGTGAGGGTGTGACAGCCGAAGAGACGTGAAATCATACCTGATTCTTGCTGTGTGGGTTGCGAAGGCGGTGGGGGCGGGGCCGCTTGCTGCGACGCTCCATGGGTAGGCCAATCAAGGGGTGCAAATTGTGAACCCGTACTCTGCGGCTGCCGATGCTCCTCGTTGTCTAGAAATGTGGATAACAAGTTATCTGGGGACTGCTGAGGATGCAGTCCGCTGGAATGGGAATGTTGACCGTGTGGAAGATTATGCCGCATCAGTTGGTGATACATTCCCTGTAATTGAGGCTCTTGCGGTTGAGAAAATGACGATCGCTGACTATAGCTGTTATTTCGCGGTAAATTCGAGCCCCGGGATGACGAGGAAGGAAAGTCAAAGGACGATGGGATGAAGGATTGCGAAGGACTATTGTTTGACACGCCCATATATCCATTATATGGAAGTTGATGGGACGAGGGACCGTTCGAACGATACGCAGACGGATGTGCCGAGGTGGGTGACGGGAGATAACCATTGTACATGGACTCATCGCCAGAAAGCTTCGAGCCATTGCCTGCATGGACGCTAGGTGCTAGACGAGGCTTCTTTTGAGAGCTAAGTTGGCCATTGGGAGGGAGTAACCGACCGGAAGACGTGTGACGCTCGGTGGAAATTGGAAGTGAGGAACCTCCACCAGCTGATGGAAGCTGTGAGGAGTGATGAAGGGGCATAGGAGGGGGAGGGATGGTCATAGGGCGGTGGTAATCAGCCATCTGTTTCAGATTGAGTAAAAAAAACAGAAATGGCAGACGAATGATCATCTTACATCAACATTGAGACCCATATCACCTGCTGAAGAAGGAATGAGGAGTTTCGAGTTGTTACTATACTCCGCCTTCAACTTGGGCTCGTGACGCTTCCTGTTTCCACGTGTAGGAGCAGAATCCGGGTCATCATCATCATCGACGTCGTCATCGTCGGCGTCGGCGTCATTGTTAAGTTTGACATTGGCGTTGTTCGCGAAATCATGGGGGGTACGGGTGTCCTTCTCTCCGTCATACTGAATAACACGACAGTTAGTAAGTATAGAGACTAGAAATGAGACATTACTTACGCGAACGTGGCGCTGAATAATATCGTGGATGTCGCCAGAACAGTATTGATAAAGCTTCAAGTGATGACCGGCGCGTTCCTCTGATGAGGGTTGGTTAGTAAGCTAGAGATAAGGGTGGAAGGAAGGAACTCACCGAAGATGATGACGGCGACGTCGACAGAGCAGAGGACGCCGAGCTCATAGGCCTTCTTGAAGAGACCATTCTTACGCTGTAAGGAGGGGGAGGATAATTATAAGTAATCAGCTGCCAAGACATTAATGGCAAAAATAGCCAAGGGCTTACCTTTAAAAAAGTTACTGAACGATTACGCTCGTGCTATGTTTAAGAATTACAGAGAAAGGAGTTAATGTTGGATCAACGAGGAGACTGAGTAAAAATGGAGTTGAAGCGCGCAACCAGGGTACGACCGTGACCGAGAATAGCAGCAAGACGACTAAGAAAAATGAAACTCACGGTGATCGGTTGAATCTCAATTTTTCTTCTGCCCATTTTGTGTTGAGACGACGAAGAGACGATGAGGGGAGGAGATGATGGGAGTAGAGAAGAAAGAGATGACGGTGGGGGAGAGGATGGGAGCCTTGTAAGCTTTGAAGTTTGGGATCTTTCACTGGCGGCATGTAATTCCGTGAACGGGTGCCGAAAACCCAAGCAACTGCAAACGGCGCTCATCAGATCACGCATTACAGATCATGTATTCTCCGGGATTAGAGGCACTCTTCCGCGGATTCCCTTCATTTTATCCAAACTAGGTCTAACAGTTGATCAAAAGATCAGGCTGGATTCCATGCAGTTGCCTAAGCTTGCCTAAGTAGGTTAAACGCTGTTAAATGTCAAGTGAACTCGAGTCCCACAAGACGAGGAGATTTCGTCCAATAGCAAGTTCATGATCTATCATGTTACCATATCATACTCATATCATTCGTGTGCTCATACTTGATCCTGTCTTCTCACACTAGGTCGCCCTCCCGCATCTCCCCGCATCTCCGCAGCGATATCGTAACTCAACTTTGATTCAACCCAGCGAATCATTTCACTCCCACACGGTATATCCGCGTAGTTGCAGCTCGTTGTCAACTCAGCTACAATGCGGTTATTCATTATTATTCGATACTGAGACTGCCTTATCTTCACACCCCTTGTTTCCGTCATCGTGCCTTGTAAGTAAGTCTTCTGATTCCCCCAGCCTCAGGGTCTCTAATGACGAGGCCTGAAGTTCCAGACCCAAGCCTTCACATCTTTTGAGGTTGCTCCAATCCCGAGGTACCTCGTCCATTCCCATTCAACACTATTGACAAATTACTACCGGCATTCATATGCTCATGCCACGACGGCGGTTCTCCGTGTACCTGATCGAGTTCGAATGCCGTGCAAGCGACGTCACAAGCACATAACGCACTTATGATCGCTGGCCTCAACCCAAAATTATGACATGTTCTTGACCCAAAATAATAAGCTGTCGTTAACGTTTATCTTTGGAACCTTTCATATATTCATTGTGCGTATTTCTGTCCATTAACCAGCCCGATCAACGCTGGTCTATACCGCGACGCTCAAAACCAACAGCGAAGTGATGCTGCTGGGCAATCTTGATGCGTTCAAACTGCGCCACATATCAATTCCATGCTGCATATTGCAGTGTGTGACAATTCCAAACAGGCCGCCGCACAACACACTTCCACGCTTACTTCTACATACTAGATATGAGCTTGTTTATTCGCCCTTATTCGCCTCGCACCATCACTCCTGGTCTTCCCGCGAGCCTCCTTCTGGCCGTCCGCAGGTTCATCCATAACCCAAATGCCACCGGTATGTTCCAATATGGCTATTTCACTCACACCCAAATCCTCGAAAAGCACCGTGTCGACGATTGAGTTGGGACTGCTCCCCCAACCCCTCACTCAGATATTTCAGGATCCATGTCCTCGATCACAACCTTCCTCCAGCTAGATCACCTAGTACTTCCCCCCTGGTTAGCGAAATATTTTTGTCCCGTTCGAAGATAACTCAGTGAGCTGTAGATCTAGATTAGCGCACAACGCTTGTTGTGAATAACTCTGAAAAGGGCTTGTCGAACCACAACTGTTCGTTATAGCAAACTGTACCACCCAATTTATTTACCTATTCCCTCTACGACTGGCATGAATTATTCAGCAAGTCATCCCTCAGCGGCTCCTCCGTCTCGCTCCGACTTCCCGGCGGCATGTGTCAATCAGCCCCCTCAAGGGGACAAAGTTCATTGCTTACCCACTCCACGCCTCTAAATTTCCTTTCTTCGACTTCCACTGTATCGATGACATTTCGGCGATGCTACTAGCATGCGTCTCATGCCAGTATTGTCTCACACACTCTTCCTCCCTCGGACTCCGTGAGGCCACCTGCCACTGCACCCGTCATATGAACGTAATCCTCTTATCTCTTGCCACGGAGATATCTCGGTTATTCATTGTCTTCCTTGACCTACTGTCTTTTGACATATCTGTCTTCTGTCATATCTCTCTCTCCAGGAGACATGCTCCATGTCTAAGACGCCGACAAACCCCTGGAATCCCGGTACATGATAGTCTCCTAAGCTCAAATGCAGTTGACTCAGATCTGATCATAGTATGGCATTGGCAACGTTTATTCGGCGATCGCCTGCTCGGAGGGCTGTCAATCAAGGCGATTCTTGAGCGTGTGCGCGATACTGGAGGCTGTTTACTGATCATTGCCAACCCCCTCCACTCACGAGAAAACTTCTGCTCTCTTGCGGTCCACTAGGAAGTCCATGGTCAAATGCGATGTAAGGCTGCCAGTGACCGATCAATCACCGAGCGCGTAGCCAAGTGTGCTCATATCCTCAAGCGTCTCATGTATCGCCATGTGTGTAGCGGATGCCGTTCCAAGGTCCCAAAGCCACACACGGGAACGTTCTGATTGGAATTTGAATTTGAAAGCCGGGAACACCGCGAACATGGAGCGTACTACTTCGGGCCGTCCCCGGGCTGCGTTAGCTTGGAAGTTGGAACATGGTAAATTTAATCCACGACAGAGGTGCGTCTCCTGTACTCTCTTTTCTGAACCTCATTGGATGCTTTGCCCGTCAGTAAATGAGGTCCTAGCCTGAGTTCGTACAGCTTGCACTTGCATACACGCATTGAGGATGTCTGCCTGCGATGTTTTTGAGAGTTTGACAGCATATAGTTTCATTTGGGAATGGAGTGGTTCCTGTTGTTGTTGGCGTCATGACAAGTGACACATTTGCACATTCGTCTCATGTTCCGGCGGCATTAGAAGAGGTTTGGTTGCTTCAATTCATGTGCCCTTTTCTGCGGGGAGAGTCGCAGCCACTGGTAGCGTTGTTCCTCTACATTCGATTGGTTTTGCGTTCCGGCGACTGAAAAGTACCGACATAAATACCCGACGAGAGTATAGCCTAACGTCCGTCTATGGGATCATAGGAGTATTGATCGACTTCGTTCAATGATGACCCGCGCATTCTTCGGGAAGTTACTCGGTGGTTGGTACCTGTTTTGCACGCCCGCAAAGACATCACCGCGGACCCATTGGATCTAAGATTTATATTTGTATCATGTTTGGAGAAGCAAAAAACGGTCCCTGTTTGCATTATTTTGTATACAACTTATTAGCCGAGGTGTATGGAGCATACTATGTGTCTATGGTCTGTCTAGGTACTTAGTTACTTAGTAGTCATAGAACGGCTACTACAAAATGGAGAGTAAAAATAGACGCCACGGAGAAAGAATGATTCCTGAGGCCTAACTTTGCCTAACCTCGTCGCTTGAATCGTATCAAATGACTCTACTCTCTCTACACATTCATTTGATTAGCATCTGGTTTTGGCTCACCATGATCGACTTACCGTTTGTGCAGGCGGGGGGCCATGGGTAGGGACACGATCATGAAGCAATGTCTCGTAAAAATCTCTCTTACCATGACTGGGTAGGAGAACAGAAATTGTATCAAGAGCACGTCTCAAATGGAGAGCTCCGTGACTCAGAATCAAGATCTACTTCAATTACATCTTCTGGTGTGTCCTCTCCCAAGCGAAAGTTTGATGAAAGTCAAAGGCAACTTCTGCTCACAGGATGCTAATTTTGCACCGACTAGCCGCTTGAATCGAACATGAATCGTCAACATTTCAACCCTGACTCCCTCTGCTGGTGACAGGCACTCGCAAAGCAAATCCCATCGTCACCCATCCCAACCTCAGTACCATCGCTTTCGTTCACTTCGTCCCAAGGCGACAGTCGAAGTTAGAACGGCTGTCAAAATATGTCGAGCGCACGACTTATTACTTATTCGAAGTCTGTTGAAACGTCTGCCAAGTGTTGGTGACACTCACGAGTCATGAATCACGAATCACGAATTGCACTTGTCAAATTCAATGTCCGACATCGGCA
>PVYE01001054.1:0-13062 GCA_002995055.1 Rhizopogon rudus | reverse complement strand
CTCTTGACGTGGATCATGAGAACTTGAGCTGGCAAAGCGCCTAATTGTGGGATTACTTACCGGCATTCCTAGCTGGGGCTACTGCACACTAGGGTTCGGGAGATAAATATTTCGGGAGATATTAGCCGGTTTATTAACTGCTTTTTAGCCAAGCACGTGACACCGTTCTTAGCTAGCGAAAAAGTCCGGCGGTCTCGGGCGGTCCGGTGATTCTAGTCTTCCGCCAACTCGATATAATATTTCGCGTGTGGATGCATCATGATATGTTTCAGTGCCTATGTTACATTCTGATGGCTGTTCTACATTCTCTCCTCGGGTAATACATTCTATTGTCTTCGCGCGCACCGGCGGCACCGCACATCTATGCTACTCCGGTACATTTTTGCGCGACAACGATGAGTTTTGACCTGCGATCAACTCTTTTTCGTGTAATCTAACATGTTTTCATGCCGTTTTACCTAAGGTTCCGCTAATATCTCCCAAAATACTTATCTCCCGAATCCTATCCTCCATGTTCGATGCACCACAGACACCTACGTTCCAACCGCGATCTTCGAATGGGAACTCGCGGCCACTCTTCTTCGCTTCGTTCACCGCTCCTCAAGTTTCAAGACGCTGCACAGGGGTGAGGATGATCCTGACAACTCGTGGTGCAAAGCTAGCGTATAGGCTTTCTGCCATTGAGCACGTTAACTGAACCCTCTCAGACTTCCTGTATCATACCTTCCGCCCGCCTCTCGAACGTTCTCACAGCTGCATATGTACGGCACTTCCTTCGTGGACAAACCAAGTATACACCTTCTGATATCATTCACGCGTGGTTCCACTCACCGGGTGGTGAGCACCACCTTGTGTACGCAGTTACACCGACATGTACTGAACATATTTGATGTTTGGTGGATCTACTCCATTAGTGAGCACAGAGGTCATGACACAACACAAGATGTGGTGTTGTGGTCATCTCTTCTCGTAGGTTTTTTTCATTATGACCCGTTGGCTGAATTGTACAAACGGATGCGCTCGTGTCTATATGGCTTGTTTGCCACCGCTTGAAGCAGATATACATGGACGCGAAATGTGAGATTGATCGTAAGAACGAAAATCATGGAGTTCTTGGTACTGGAGTCGCCAATGCCCGATTCGATTGTGCGAAAAACGATGCGCACGTCACTACGCAGGTTTCGAGCGACGTATAATATAGTAAATATGGTAATGTCCTTGCCGAAAACCAAGATCTCTGCCTCAGACCATTCATACTTGACTTTCTCCGATTATCGCAGCTTCTCTGTGGATCCCACAATCGACACATAGTCCCTCTACTAGTATATCACATTCATGGCTGCCCATATCAATCCTCGTTCTGTCCACAGCTATTTTGTAGTCAACTCGAAGAATTTTATCCTTACGTGCGTATAAACTGGTGCTCGCGTCTCGGGTCACCGCGAACGAAACTGCGTGCGCATGTACAGAGACAGGATTTCATCCTAATGGATTAGGTCGGAGTACTAATGTCGAAGCCCAGAGAAAGGATTTGCTCAATCACCAATTTATGTGAAGACATATGGGCATCAAGAAGAATCCGGGCAAGTTTCTGCGGCTCTAGTGTTGTTGGCAGAATCATTCCCCCCCTACACTTCAACCCTAGAATAGATCATATAGGTGATTTTCGGCAGTCCTGACTTGGTCGCTTTGCCAGCTCCCTATATCGCTTGAAAGAGTATAAATGTGAAGGTTAGTAGCACTAGCTTTAGCAAAAACACCTTCGTGCCTCTAATAGTCCTCTCTCAAATTGCAACTATGAAGTTCATCTCGGTCGCCGCTATTATCATGTCTGTCGCAGCAATGGTTGCTGCAGACACAAGTATCATCGGCCACGCCTGCTCCAAGATTAATGAGTACTTCGCAGTCTAGCGAACTCTGGACGTGCGGGCCTCAGACTGTGTGCTTACGGCTGCTCACAGACAATATCGGGTGTGAAACGATCAAAGGTCATAACAATGGTCTGCCGTTCGCGTATACCTGTGGACCAGAAAACACAATCACAGGTTACATCGATTGCACATGTTCCACCTGCTGCCAAATACAGGGTAATGATGCGCTTTGCGTGAACCCATAGCAGATGCAAAATGCATGAGCGATATCGCTTGGTATGTGAGAAGATGGAGAGCAGACCGTTTTGGGTAGCAGGAAAGTTAGACGGAAACAGTATATGCGAAATGAATGTAGGTTTGCTCGACATCTTTCCTTGATTTCGCTTTGCAGATTCGACTGTTCTATTTCCAATAATTAATATTTGACGTCAGCTTTCACCTTCGAATTCACTACGATCGGGCAGCATTCGGGCTTTCGATTTGATGTCGACTTGCAGTAGTAGTTCAATTACGTGATAACCAGAACAGTGAAAATATCAGTCTTCGTTAGCAATTAACTACAATAAACCATTACTCTCCTTCTTATTTAGTTCCCTGGACCGCTTCGTACCTCCTTGGACAACCTCTTCCATCATCCCTACCGGCATTGACCCAGTCAGGTGAACTGGGTTTTGCATTTGAGAAGTTTAATGTAATTCTTAAATCCTATTGATCGTCTCTCTATGCTAGCTTAATGTCGACAGTAGATGAGTGCTATGTTCGAGTCCGGCGCATAAATAAATGTCAATTGGCTTGTGTGTTCGCTAGGGAACCACACGAAGCATTGAAAGCTGGCCTGGCAGCTGACGGGGGTAGTGTGCGGGCGCGAGGGCACTAGGCGAAAAGCGGATCGCGATATGTCGCTGGGGAGAGGGAGCTGACGAACAGGAGCTTGGCATGCGCATTTATCTGCTATCTTTCGGAGCTGGCGGTGTAAGATCTCCAAAGTTGCGTTTTAGCCGGCGGGTGTCTGCAATGTGACGGAAGAGATGCGATATTGTTAAGCAGGGTGCGCAGGTGATACGTGCGGTTAGGTATCCTTGCTTGAAGTGCGTCTCTCTGAGTGCGGTATTCTGGGCACGATATGATGAAGTGATGCCAGGTTTTCTCTTTTCGCCGCATGCAGGACGTAGAGGTGTGTCGATGACTTTGATCCTGAATAGATGTTTGTTGAGAGGTGCGTGGCCCGTTCTTAATTGGATCAATAGGCTGGCGTGACGGCAAGGGGAGTCTTCGACACTTGTTCGATGGAATGCTGTCGTCTATTTTCTTCAGCAGGGCGTAGCGGGGGGATTTTTCGCGACCTGTCTCCTAATGCTGGAGTGGATGTGTTGCTTCAGGGCTGACTTGCTGGTTGGGAGTTTCGCTGGCTTGCAAGGGCGACCTTTCCGAAGTGTTCGGGAGAGTGCCGTCGCGTCGCTGGTGAGTACCTGAGTCCCTGAACGGCCTTCTTTGCTTCCACGTCCGCTATTTCATTTCCCTCTACCCACACCAGTGGCATGTCCTGGCATCAATCTGTCGGCATTGTGTTAATATCTAGTACCGTTAGCGCTTTCAGTAGGGTATCATGAAAGCGGTCGATTTTATAGGTAGTGCGTCCGTTTTGTGTCGAATGAATCCGTGGCAAGTATTGCTGCTTAGTTGTCAACATTGATGACTGTTATTAGATTGTGCCTGTCTTTCTCTTCGGAGCAGCTTGGCGCCTAGAATCATTCCGACAATTTCGCCCTCGTATATTGTGTTTCCCGAGCTCGGCCCTTGAGAAGTTTAGAGCGGGAACACCTAGAGTGTGGCAAAGAGGCAGAGGAACTTCTGGATGTTGATGCAAGAGGAGGAGTTAATCCTGACATCGCAAGTTCGCTTCCGCCTGGACACAAAGGAATAGTGCGAATTTGTAGGACATGAACTTTGATAATGAGCGGCGAGCACCCTTGAACGCTGCTAGAGCGCTGAGTTCCAGGATAAACGCTTGAACTCCGCGGAAGGGAAATAGCATTTCCTCCAGTTTTGTACGACATAATTTATCAATCACCATAACTTGTATATTATTTTTTGAACATCTAACGCCAATTATTTTCTTCCTGCAGAAAGGTATCATGATGCGAGCCTCGGACTCGTTCACCAGCGTTCCTTAACCTTGGAGTGGCACTTGACCGATCTGACCGTTTACTGTATTGCTGACACATACTCTTCCGCCCTTAATTCATCCTCCGATGTCCGCTGCCTCGTCGAGTCTGTGGATCCGACAATCGACACATCGTCTCTCTACTATTATGTCACATTCATGGCTGCCCGTATCAACCCCCATTCTGTCGACAGCTATCTATCTTTCGGGAATTTGTAGTCAACTTGAAGAATTTTATCCTCACGTGCGTATAAACAGGTGCTCGCGTCTCGGGTCACTGCGAACAAAACTGCGCGCGCATGTACAGAGACAGGATTTTCATCCTAATATATTAGGCCAGAGCAGTGGTGTGGAAGCCCGGAACAAGATTCGCTACGCCAAATTATGTGACGAAATATGGGCATCAAAAGGGTGTAAGTTTCTGCGGGCCTAGTGTTGTTGGTAGAATTACTCTCCCCCATAGAGTTATGGAGTAGAACGTATAGGTGGTTTTCGGCGTTCCTGGCTTGGGCGCTTACCAGCTCCCTATATCGCATGTAAGAGGTATAAAAGTGAAGATAAGTAGCACTAACTTTAGCAAAAACACCATTAGTGCCTCTAATCGCCCTCTCTCAAATTGCAACTATGAAGTTCATCTCAGTCGCCGCTATTATCATGTCTGTCGCAGCAATGGTTGCCGCAGACACAAAAATCATTGGCCTTGCCTGCTCCGAAATTGGTGAGTACTTTGCAGTCTAGCGAGTTCTGGACGTGCGGGCCTTAGACTGTATGCTTACGGCTGCTCACAGATGGAGTGGGGTGTCGATCGATCGCAGGTCATAACAATGGGAACGCGTTCGCGTATACCTGTGGGCGAGCAAAAAAAATCACATATTATGAGGATTGCGGATGTGATGCTTGCTGCAATGTAGAGGGTCATATTGCGATGTGCCTGGCTTAATTATACATAGTAGATGCAAAATGCATCAGTGATGTCGCTGGGTATGTGAGGAGATGGAGAGCAGGGCCGTTTTGGGTAGCAGGAAAATTACACTGGACACAATAAATTAGTCATTTATATGCGTTCGAAATTGAAAGATTGTGTTTAAAACCTTGCTTGACAATGAAATCACTGGGAATTCTGTCTGCTCCTGCTCTTCGGCGTTCGGTTCAGCGTTCAACCAGAACCGGGAAAATCTCAATCTTGGGTTGTTCATGCCGTTCGTTTTTGGCACTAGATAAACCGCCGACTTTGTCCTTTGATACCATCAGAGACGAAGCTGGCTGGTAAGGTCG
This sequence comes from Rhizopogon rudus, assembly GCA_002995055.1. Classification (NCBI taxonomy): domain Eukaryota; kingdom Fungi; phylum Basidiomycota; class Agaricomycetes; order Boletales; family Rhizopogonaceae; genus Rhizopogon; species Rhizopogon rudus. The sequence goes on along the minus strand of PVYE01001054.1, from coordinate 7,752 downwards.
TTTGGTAAAAGTGTCTGAATAGTTTCAACTTCTCAAGCGTATGAGCGGGAAAGATGCATGCTCGCCTCGTGGGTTGAGCAAAATATACGATACTTGAAGATTCTGGATTCCACTATGACGACGTCGGCAGGGTAACTTCGAAATTGAAATGGGAGTGATGGCGATTCATCTCTCTCATTGGGTTCCTCTGTTTCAGGACGTGCTTCATGATGCCTTCCGCGTGTCATGTGTTAGGATTGAAGTCGTGAGGAAGAAGCCCTAATGAACCACATCAAGTGGCAGCCCCTGCGCAATACACATTACGAACTCCTAGGAGACGGAAATCTGACAGCTTACAGGTAGACTGGCCCTGATTATTCCGTTTCTCGCGAATAGATGCTTGGGTGGTGGTGATAGATATACTCCACGGATCCTGAGGACCACGTGCATGGTAACGTCTGGGCGACGGTGACGCTTGAGTTCATACATTGCTCCAGATTAAACGCACGTCACCTCCGCTAGTTGGTGCCGGTAGTGGGGGACACTCGAGCCCTGAGAATGAGAAGCGTTCGTCATCTTCGACATCTTGCGGGGGATAAGGCTCTGCATCTGGAAACTCGGTGGACTCGTTATCGTGATCTTTCGTAATGTTATCCTCTTGTGTTTCTGAGGTCGTGCACATTCATGATTTGCATGAGTGTACTTGCCGTTCATGGGTATTGACTGCACGTTCGGCCATGTTAGCTTGGGGACCCATCGTCGTGCAGCAGAGCAAGAGTGAAAAGTAATTGGTCGAAAGCCTGGGAGTGGACGGACACATCAGCAGTCTTGCGCGCAACCTATGGCCGAGCCTGAGTACTGAATAAGCGATGAAGCAGAGCATTGCCTAGGTTCAGATGCCGTTCATCAAGCTGTCTCATCGTGTCTGAATTCCATCGCAATGACACACAGCATGGTGGGAAGCTCTATCCGAACCACGTCTACAGAAAAAGAGGTCATGCATTCTTCTTTTTCTTCTTTTTCTCAGACGATTCCTGACCCATTATCACACTACCCGGAGACCCCATCATCATCGCGTCTTCTTTGATATTCCACCCAGCTTCCTTCAGACATTGCATGAAACGAGAGAACTGTCTCCTCAGCGTCTCGTGCGTCTCGAGCACGATGTTCTCGATTTCGCCGGCAGTGGGACTAGTAGTAGGCCAGGCACTCCACGTTGCCGCTATCTCGAGCGCATGCAGCCACGCGCGCAATTGATCCAGAGAATCATATCCCTCCTTGAAACATACCAGGATACCGGGTCCATGCCGACCCCATGGTCTATTACGGTCCGCTATGAAGAGAACATACGGCTCTTCGTGGAAGTGCTGGAGCATCCTCAGGACATGCGAGGTATTGCACCGCGTCATCGCATACTGTACTGATACGCCCAATGAGCCGTGTCCGATGACGCGGGTGGAGAGTGCATCGCGGATGCGGCTGGGGACGTCTAGAATGATCTCTTGATGGGATACTTCTGTTGGAGTTAGGATGGTGGGTCTGTGTGCATCGCCATCGCGTGTCGAGTTGCGAAATGTGCTCCAAAGGATAGCGGATCGTTGTCTATTGAGGGATCGGAGGACCACGCTCCGCACTGCAAGATAATTGGCTAAAAGATGGCCGAGGACGAGGACGAAGAGGGCTGTATAGGTGGACGTGCGGGTCGTGATATAAGGTACAATAAGCGTCCCAAGCTACCGCATCAGTCAGTGAGGTCGTTCTCAAGCGGCCAGAGGACTTGGGAACTTACCAAGACACCTGTCAAAGCCACGACGGTTGACCGACTCGCGCTTTTGGCGTTTAATTCGCCCACGTCGCCTTTGCTGTTCACTGGGGAAGCGAAGTGGTCTGTGAGTGCTGCCTTTGACCCACCGGCGACGAGTCCACAAAGAGATCTCAAGGCCCCACTCATACATAGCGCTATGATTTGGAGAGTTGATCCTGATGGTACATATGGAGATACTGTGGAGAGCGATATGGTGGTGAGATATGGGGATATGGTATCCAAGACGATGGAGGTGTCGTTGATGACATCCGCGAGAAAGCGGAATGTCTTCGTTTCAGGGTATAGTGACGTGCCAAAGTAATAAGCACCGATTATGGCTGGAGAAGAACGATCATCAGCCGACAGTGGAGGTAATCAAATGGACGCACTAGTAAAACGCGAACACACGTCCTTTAGCACGGTGAGAAGGAGTGCCTGTGTAGCTGATGCGGACGCGTCACCAACTCCAAAACCTGGATGATCGAAGTCAACTCGGTTCACACGTGCCTCGAGACATGGGCATACCTTCGAGAGCGCCTCTAGAAGCTAGTAAACCCGACAAAGAACTGCAAAATTCCTGCACATCATTGTATATTTGATAGCTGAGACCAAGGCACGGTCATTTTTGAGACCATAATGCGCAATGCAGCGGTAGAGGCACTGACTGGACGTAATCTTGGTGTGGGTTCAACGAAAAGCTCGTACAGAGTGTTACAGTGCGGTACTTACCAGGAGTAACTGTGTTGGGATACCCAGCTGGCAGGAACACTGCTGAGACAGAATGACGCAGAGCTTGCCATGGTTTTTCACTGAACAGACGAGTTCCTAGAGGTGCTTTGGTGGCGCGACTCTCAATCTACGGTCGCAAAAGCTAAGATATATATGAGATGGAGAAACTGAGTGCTGTACCTTCTGAGCGTTGACGTCGGTGCCAACAGTAGTGTAGAATACGCGTCCAGCTTCGTCCTTTTCTGCGATCACCAAGCTGGTGACTGCCATTTCAGCTCTTATGACGAGGCTAGCCGCTAGCGACTTGATGATGACTGCAATAAGCGTGGGACGACAGCATTGGGCGCCTAACGTGTCGGTTCTAAAACCAAATGTCGTCGTGTGTTGTAAGTACCAAAAAATGTGGACAAATCCGGACTCGAACCGGAGACCCCCCGCAACTCAGAGCCATGCTAAGCGGATGTGATAACCAGCTACACCATATGCCCCACGAAAGCGCTCAGCTTGACAGTTTACTTGGTGAATCAAAATAAATTCACACGGGGGTCCGAATCTGTATATGGAATTAATGAGGGGTTAATCTATGTGAAATTTGAAAGAGTGCTCGGTTACTTACTCTCGAGTCTCCATGGACATTACACTGGCACCCACAACTCCTCCAGCAGCTTCAGCGCTGTCGATAGACGTTGCAGCCGCAGACGTCGATATGACAGACGATATTGCGAGAGTTGATGATACTATCAAGGCCGGAGATGACGATGGAAAAGGCGCTGAGGGACCGCATGTTGATGAAGCACACGAGCCAGCTGCAGTTGCCCCGAACCCAGATCAGGCCGAAGACGTACCAATGACGATCATCTCCTCGGACAAGGGCAAGGAAACAGAACAAGACCTTACCCAAGTTACAGCCACCGAAGTGAACCCCGAGCCTACTCCTCGAGACGTAAGTATGCCACCTACAAGTGGCCCATCCAAACCACCATCTCCGAGACTCGAACAGCCTCAGCCATCAACTTCATCCCAGATGCCTCCGCCAACTGGTTCCCGTCCAGCTTCTCGTCTTCCAGCCATGGGTGCCTTCCCACTCTCTACTCACTCTTCCCAAGAGCGTCCCCTCAACGTCACAGACGCCTTGAGCTACCTCGATGCTGTTAAAGTCCAGTTCCACGATCAGCCAGATGTCTACAACCACTTCCTTGATATAATGAAGGATTTCAAGGGTGGCCAGTGCGTTTCCATTTATGTTCACCACCTCTAATCGTAATTCCAATATTTCTTTGGTTATCTAGCATCGATACCCCAGGCGTTATTAAACGTGTCTCTCATCTTTTCAATGGTCACCCTTTCCTTATTCAGGGTTTCAACACGTTCCTACCTATTGGCTATCGCATCGAGTGTTCCTCAGATCCTCAACACTCCGCCTTTATCACCGTCACCACCCCCACAGGCACCATGCTTCAGTCCACACGCGACGACCCATGGCCCTCTGCCCCATCTACTCTCTCAAACTCCATCTTGGGTCCTGAGCCTGATCCCAATATGTATGGCATGAATCTCGGTCTCGATAGCGCCTCAATCGAGCCAGCTGTCCAGTATGTCCAGAAGATTAAACAACGCTGCGACGAGGCAACCTACCGCCACTTCCTAGAGATTCTTGGCAAGTACCACAACACCACCGACGCTGTTGACGAGGTGAGACTATCACTTTCTTATCCAGTATGATGAAACTGATGCATACTTTTCAGCGTGAAGTCTCAGCCGAGATTGCCCGCCTTTTTAAGGATGATCCTGATTTGCGCGCTGACTTTAGGATTTTCATGCCCGAAAAGGGCCAGGCTGTTTTTGACGAGGCAGAAGAGTATCTCACAGCGCCCACAGGACGCCGCACCCGTTCCAATACACCCCTCGACGGCAAGCCTCTCCGCCGCCGTCCCGACCCACAGGCGCCGGCCGAGCCCTCTATTCCCCAAAAACGCAAGCGCAAAGCCAACGAGCGTGAGCGAGACACCGTCTCAGCTGTACCAAAGGCCTCCAAGGTGACTCCCTGCCTTGCAAAAGACCGATGAACGACTGACCTCTCCAAAGCCCAAACAGCCACCCCTCCCGCCTTCCCTCCTCCCACCAGACGACACACACTTCTTCGACCGCGTCAAACGTGCGCTTGGGAACCGCGACACCTACAATGAGTTTCTCAAGCTCGTGAACCTCTTCACCCAAGAGCTCATCGATACTGCGCGGCTGGTGCGCGAAGCACGGAATTACCTCGGAGACTCGGATCTCATGCGTCAATTTAGAGATATTCTTGGCTGGGATGATAGACGGGAGAGGGAGCGGTGGGTGTTGGAGGAAGGTCAGCAGCAGCAGACATGGGCGAGAGTCCAGGGTCAGGGCGGCCCCATGGTCGTCCCTATTCGTCCGGGGAGGGTCAATGCAGGACTCCAACAGGGGAGCTACCGCCGGATGCCTGGTAGTGTGCGTCGCTGTCTGTACTTTCCAGCATGACCCTGACTGACCACCCTCACAGGAAGCCAACGTGACCTGCACCGGGCGAGACGAGATGTGCCGCGCCGTCCTCAATGACGAATGGGTCTCACACCCTACCTGGTCTTCCGAAGACGCAGGGTTCGTAGCGCATAAGAAGAACATCTACGAAGAAGCGCTTCATCGGTCCGAGGAAGAGCGCCACGAGTACGATTTCCACGTCGAGGCTGCCACGCGCACCATTGCGGTCCTCGAGCCCATAGCGGCCAAGATCGCACAGCTGCCCCCGGACGAGCGACCTGGATTCAAGCTGAAGCCCAACCTCGGCGGCTCAGGCAAGGCAGTGCACGCACGCGTCATCAAGAAGATATACGGGCGAGAACCAGGGATGGAGGTGCTGCAAGCGATGCAAGACGCCCCGGCGCTCGCCATCCCCGTCGTGCTCATGCGCCTGAAGGAGAAGGAGGAAGAGTGGAAGCGCGCGCAGCGCGAGTGGAACAAGGTGTGGCGTGAAGTGGACGCGCGGAACGCGTCTCGTGCGCTGGACCACGCTGGGATCGCGTGTAAAGCGGCGGATAAGAAGGCGCTGTCTGCGAAGGCGCTCGTGGGGCAGATCGAGGCTGCGCGCGATGCGCACGTGAGCCAGCGCGCGGCGCTTGTGGACCCGTTGTTTGCACGTGCGAGGGTGCGCCATCAGCTGGCGTACGAGGTTGCGGATACGGCTGTGCTGCAGGATGCGGTGAAGATGGCGTTGTCGTTTTTGGACAGGACGCAGGGGCAGATTGGAGCGCCGGAGAGGAGGCGTGTGGAGGGGTTCTTGCGGACGTTTGTGCCGCTGTTTTTCCTGCTGGACCAAGAGACGTTTCATAGGGCGTTTGTGCTTGGCGAGGGTGCGGGAGAGGCGGAGCTGAACGATGATGTGGATGATGCGGAGATGAGCAGTGCTGCGAGTGGCAGTGGGGGTGGGGCGAGGAGGAGGAAAGGTGCTAACGTGTCTTCAGGTGGGGATTTGAGGAAGAAGCTGCTCAAGAGCGAGCAGGCGAAGTCGACGGGACGGAAGACGCGTGCGCAGGAAGCGGCGTCGCCGTCAGCTTCGAGACCTGTGTCTCCGGCGATACCCGATGCCATGCAGATGGACACCGCAGAAGAGGGAGAACGAGAACCTGCTGCCCCGCTACGCAAGGCATCGCGGAAGAATGTGTTCTTCGGCAACACTGTATTCTATGTGCTTTTGCGAGTCCTTGAGGTGCGTGATTCTGCTTTGGAGGCTTACTTGCTTTGGGCATTCTCAAGTGTCTGGTTACAGGTGTTGTATTCTAGACTCCTATTTTTCAAAGAACTCAGTGCACGCATCGCTGCTGAAGACCCTAAAGCCGCGTCTAAAGTGAACCCCGTCGCCACGGCACTGGGTATGCCCTCCCTCGCGGAACTGACTCAGCTTGATGACCGCGCTGAGCACTCAGAACACTTCTACGACTTGATGCTGGAGTCGTGCGAGAGGCTGTTTGATAACGAGATCGAGCAGCATGTGTTTGAGGAGCAAATGCGGTATATGTTTGGGGTGAAGGTGTTTTTTATTTTTTATTTCTCCTTGTTTTGTGGAGCTGATTTTGGATGGCAGGACGCGTATCGGATATTTACTATTGATAAAGTTATTGGGGCGTTGATCAAGCAGGTGCGTTGTCGTGTACCATCTTTCTGTGGGTGGTTTTTTCTGATGGTATTGGGGGTAGGTCCAGCTTGTGTTGGCTGATGGCAGGAGTCAAGAACTCTTTGAGCTGCTGAAGCGCGATCGGGCGCTGCAAGTGCCGACGATACAAGACCAACTCAATAGCCGGCGGTTTGCAGAAAATCTCCTTGGGCCTGACGAAAATATCTTCCGCGTAGATTGGGTATGTTCCTTTCGCGTTTTCAGGTGTTAGTTGTGGTTTACTCATGGTTTGGCACATGTAGCTCCCTGACACTAAGATGATGACCATCCAACTACTCGGGAAGGATGACACGAGGATTGATGACTCGGAGATGCTGGCGGAGCGGTGGCAAGCATACGTGGATTCATTTGTCTCGGTACGTGTTCACAAGCTGTTACATACAGGAGTCGTGCTCAATCATTCTCCAGAGCCCCACCACAAATTGCGTACCACAGGCCCGCATCAGGCGTCCATTCCTTCGGAAGTATGATGACACCCTATTACGCAACTCTAGCTCCACTGACCCTTACTTTATCAGGAACATCCCCGCCTCAGTTATAGCTGGCACGCCCGCGGTGCTCGCACGTGGTGCGCTGGAGACAAGGATATGCATCCGGACGTACCGCCTGTTCTTCGTGTGGGGCACGGAAGATTCTTTGTGGCGTATCCCGTCTGAAGAGGACACAGGTGTTGTGGGGGAAGCGGCGAGCGTGAGGAGGCAGGCATGGCTTGCGAAGACGCAGGCGGGGGAGTGGCCCGCGGGTCCTGTGGTGCCGAGTGTGACGGAGCCGACGCCTGCGTCCGTGCACGTGCCCGTGCCCGTGGGTGCAGTGTGAGGTGTGGAGTTAGTTGCATACACTGATTAAGCTGTCTTGCTATCATTTTTTGGGAGTCGTAATGGTATATTTATTTGTTAGATGCTCTCTTTTTCTTTGTGTTCGCGCGAATGTTCTTGCATGTTCTTGTCTTGTTATAGGCTGCGGTTCGACGACATTCACGAAGGAAATTTTCATTGCTCTACGCGCAGCTAACAGGTTGTGGCTGACGCGCCCATCCACAACCTGTTAG
>PVYE01001027.1:31098-54157 GCA_002995055.1 Rhizopogon rudus | reverse complement strand
GAGAGTTGTGGACAGCGCGAGCAGTGCATGTTGAGTAGATTGGGTTGATAGTAGGCTGCAGGTAGGGTGCAGCCGCGGCGAAGCTTGAAGCTTGAAGGCCGGATCAGTGGGAAGAGCGAACATTTCGTACGTTCTTGATAACTTGAAGTGCGTTGCGGGGCTACAGTCTGCGCGCCGTCGCCGCCGTGACAACTTGAAGGTGGAGTCCTGAAAATATTATGAGCGGCCCAGCCCCTGAGCCCGCATCAGGAATCAACGGTAGCGGGCTTTGCCACGTATGTGGCCCTACACGACTTATAATATAATGACCACTTGCATATGCCGATGATCATGTTGAAAGACAGATGCGGCAGTCAGGCTTCAAAGGATGCCGCGGAGTTTGTAGCATGTAAATTACATAACTTGTTGGCTTGAACGAGTGCTCCTTCGACGAGAACCATGATGTCATCCGGAACGACTGCACAAGCAAGTACCACGAAGCAGCTTATCCAGATAATTAACACCCAATATTATTGGGACGTGTAGGATCCCGCTTGGGCATCAAGGGAACAAGGCGAAGAAGCGAAATACATTCGCGACAAGGTGAGGCGAGCTCTATGATCGCTTCCATACCATCGAAGCGTCGCTCCATTCATGACTCATGATATTGTATACAGGAACAAGCCCAGCTCGCTGCTCTTCGCGAGGAGCACAAACCCGCACCATCTAAAGACAATGCCGCACCAAAGGACGCCGCAGCATCCAAGTCCGCCATGGATCGGGACTTTGAAGGCGGCTTTGGAGGGCAAGAGGATTTGGAGGACCGTTATGCAACGACCAGCGGAGACCATTAGGTCTAAGCAGTTTTCAGGCTGGGCAAAATACGTGACATTTTTGTCGGAAGGCGTCGTAGATAATTAAGGTGTAGTATAAGTACGAGAGCGGCATGTAAACGATAAAAAGAATGACGACGGAAGCGAGCGTGGATGCCGATGGCCCAATACCTATGTGACGACCAGATCAACGTCCATTGAGAGCCCAGGAGGAAAAGTTAAACGACAGCGATATATGGAAGAGAGGGTAGGCTGCAGTTTCCGTATGCAACATAAAAACAGAGAAATGTAGCAAAATGAAGTAATAAAACGTATTGTCCTACAGTCCGTAACCCAAGAAATTGTTCACAATGTATAGTCTACATTAAGATGAAGCTGCGCTATTCCCAAAAGAATGTGAGGGAAGGAAAGCGTTATGATCGGCGAACGGGGGCTGCGGTAAACAACGACCTGGGAACCGCTCGTGCAGCGGCCCCACTGCAAAGAGGCGAGGGAGGTGCGGCATCACCAATCCATGGATTAAGATAGCTGCACGTTGCAATGCCAACCATTCCACTTGCAGTGTCAGAGGGATTCTGCCAGCCATCACCGGCATTGGCGGTTGTAACAGAGGAACCAGAAGTGATAGTGAATGTAGGAGGAGGAAGGGTGGCCACAGTTCCCGTTGGGGTGTAGGATGGCAGAGAAGCGACAGGACCGCCATTACTGATCGAAGCAGGCGGCCAAGTGTACGATGCAGTAACGGACGCGGCGATCTGGCCTGCGCCCGCGCCTCCTGTCTGCCATGCCTTCAGAGGGGGAATATACGCGCCCTGATCTGCGCAGGTTCCGGTTGCAGTCCGAGGATCTTTAGGCATCCATCCGTTCTGGAGACCGAGCTGGTATGACCATTGCGGTGACTCAACAACGCCAGAGGCAGACGAGTTTCCGATCTTCCATGTCCAGAAGAACCAGTTCTACGGACGTTAGTTCATATGAATTTATCAGACTTTCAAAGTTAACGACTCACCTGCAGCGCATCCATACTAGCCAAGGCAAATTGTTCAATACCCGTTTTCATGGTCGAGTCCCAATTCTGCCAGTCCGTCCATGTTGAGCAGTTACCAACGACAGGCCAGGTTCCTGGAGTATATGTACCCTCGTAACGTGTTCCAAGTCCCACGCCATTGACCCACAGACCACAGTCAGTGACGGCGTTGCTGAACTCTCCGGCAGTTGTCATTCCAAAGGAGGCCATGGAGGTGTTCACTCCCGCAGCCCAGTTGTTACAAGGAGTTTGAGCGTAAGACGACATAGGAGAATCGGACTGTCCCCCGAAGCAGATGTAAGGATGCTGATCGATCGAAATGCGGTCAGCGTTCGGGAGCCAATCCGACCATTGAGTAAGACCGAAGAACCCGTCGTGATAAGAAATGTATGGACCGTTGCCTTCACCGATACCAGATGCCGTACGGACATAGTCGTATGCTTGCATGTAGCTGCATTGCCAGTTATTTTCACCGCCCGCAGCTGCACAAGCAATACACTTACTACCGCTCGAGAACGCCCTGGCCCATCATGGTCCCTTGAGGCTCGTTCGTGATACCGAACATGACAACAACATCCCTGTACTCAGGCTGAGAGATGAACTCGGCGATAATCCGGATATAATCTAATGACCGCTGGGCGTTTGCAAGACCCATCGGACCATACAACACATTGACGGTCCCGAGTTTGCCGGAATGATTCCACCCATTCTGGCTACCAGGAAGCGCATGGAAGTCTAGATTAATGCGAATACCATACTTGCGGGCCCACTGGATGGCCTTCAAGAAATATCTAAAAAATTTGCTTCAGTGGGTACGCAATGTTGAATGGATGACGTGTACACACTTCCATGCAGTCTTTGCGAGGAACGGCTCGCCTGATCGGGTCTCGATCGCCCAATACGGTAGGGGAATGCGAACGAAGTTTAGTCCCGCTCCAGCAATTTCCGCGAAATCTTGTTCCGTCTGGTATTCAAATGACATTTTGAGCTCCGGCAACCTGATGAACGTGATAAAACTTACAATGAACGTGTCATAATGTGTCTCCAACTGCTGTAGGCCGCCACCCGAGGCCGTGTCGGCGGCCATGGCTTCGCTCAGGGTCCACTCATCGACTGCTTGAGGTGTGGTGGTTTGATACTTCTCGTAAAGAGCGGGCGCACTAAGCAGAGATGAGTAAAATACAAATGATTAGAACAGGAATAGACTTGCATGAACTAAAATGGGATATCAGTACAATTCGTCAGCGAGATGAATATAGGACTCACAGGTTCGGTCGTCAGCCACCCACCCAAATTGACACTGGAAAAACTATGAGCCACCGTAATTAGAACGATGGATAACAACGTACCCAAATATCCTATCGGTGCCGAACTGGAAGGTCTGGTTGAGGGGAGGTGTCCATGACTGAGCCTGAGCATTATTGTTGAACGGGTCCTTAGGATTCCAATACCAGGTACCACCGAAAGGATTAGAGTATGTGAAGGTGGTACCATCTTCTGTGGTGACCTTACTACCATCGCCACCAGTGACGACAGTGGTAGAGCCAGGTTGAGCCGTTGCGGTTGGGTTGGCAGCTGCAGAGGAGGCGGCGGCAGCACTGTCGCTAGATGATTTTGGCTTGATGACGGTGAAATATATTGGAACGATGACGGCAACGAGTACTATGGCGGTTGCGAGGATTGCGGCACCTATATATAAACCGCGCTTGGACTTGCTTCGTGGAGCGGCGTATGCTGACCGTTTCTCCGCAAGGTAGTTAGCACCAGAAGCGGCAGCTGTGTTCTCTGTGTCACGAGGGTCATCGTGATAGGTATCAGCAAACTCTGCTTGTGTAGGGGTGGCACGGTCAGGGTTTAAGGCATAGACAGAGGAGTCGGCAGCGGATTGGGCAGTTTGAAAAGTATTTTGGGAGGCATAGGATTCTCGGAAGTTCATAGAGGGGTCATCGTACAAAGCACGACCAAGGAAGCGAGGGTTCGCTGCACCAGAAGGTGGACTGTCAGAAAAATGGGTCATTTCGACAGGAGGAGTATCGAAACCAGAGGCGTGGGGGGAGGGGGGATCATTATGAAGGAAGTCACTGGGTTGATCTTGAGTCAACGGTAAAGGATCATAGGGAATATTAGGGGAATGAGGATTATTGGGAGACATGTCTGGAGGAGGGGTAACAGTGATCTCTGGTTGCTCCTGGTTGTCCATGGTCAGCCTCAGTCACAGTTAAAAAAAAGTGAAGAGTTGAGAGGAAAGGTCAGGATGGGTCGCCGAGAAAAATGAGGTATAGATTTGAATAACCTCATGGCGTAAACACGAACCGATATACTAAATATGCAAACTCACCGGTTAAGGGTGCTTGGCCGGGGGCAGGTGACTAGAATGAAAAAAGACTTGTCAATCAGTCTACCAGGAACACAGGTATGGTTGATATGACGTGCAGCTGTGCAGGATAAGGAATGAGGGGAAAAGACCAGACTAAGGAAGGAGACTCCAGGAGAGGGTGGGGAAGCTGATGAAGAAGGTGCGGACTCGGAACTGGCTCCCGAAGGAGACTACTGAAACTTCCGTCACGCGTGACTCGTTTCCCACCGACACCCGAATTGTACCTAATAACAACTGCCGAACAGAAGTCCCAATCGAGTCTGCCGTTTTGAAATGTAATGCTCTCGTGAAGCTAACAAGCCTAGTAGCCAACATGCGGAATTAGACGAGAAGGGGGTCTGATGGACAACTCGGCCGAATCAACTCCAAATCATGACATCCAAACCGACGGATCCCTATGATATTTTTGCGTGTAACACTTTCTCCAATCTTTTGCGCCCATGAATGCACCACGTTTGTGAGGGCTGCCGCGCCACTGCACAGACTGCGGCATGACCATGTTGCATGTCGTTTTAAAAATACTGTCCGGTGGGTTATTCCGCGATCATATCATAATGTAACCAGTTTATCGTTATCTTCTCTTCCATGTCTTCCATTGCCGTACAAAATGAAATGGTCAGGGTTGTATTGACGCGGTATGACACATATGTATCAACACTCGTCCATTTGAAGCCTCCAACGTCGCAGGAGGGTAAGCACCCAAGACCAGCAAAAATGAAGCACGACGACGACAGCGAAGACGAAGAAGGTGATGGTCAAAGTGAGTTTCCTTGCTTTACCTGCGCCGAGCTCGCTTTATAGCGCGATTCACCATCACTATCTTTGCGCGTGAATCCGAAGCATTGAATTGGCAGATTATCCGTGACGTCTGCTTAGCGGCTCATGCCCGTCTTAAACCCTTTCTCGGCATACGTCTAGGAGTAGGCTACTCCACTTGGGCATTCCAGCTCGTGTACAGCAGTGCAGCATAAACATCTGATCATCAATCAGGTTCAGGACCGCGCCCATATTTATCTTGTCTTGTATACGGCCAAGTCTGGACAAACGACCCTGCTGCAGAAAAGGCAATCCAACGGTTGCTTTGAAGAGCTCCGTGCTCATCGCCTCGACTACCGAGGACATTATGTAATCTGTTATCAGGGGTTCTTAAGACGCTTGGCTTCGCAAAAGAGTGCAGACAGTCGCCACCTCCAATTATCCATGACAATCGTGAGTTGCTGTTGCGTTTTGTCTCTCTTGGTATATTTGGCCCTGCGCCGGCCATTCAGAGACTCGCCTTACACCTGGAACCTGTCTGGAGCATTTAACTGACGCCGCGATTTTTGAGCAACGGCCGAGTCGACATCGACACGCCCTTTCTCCACTAATCTTGATTCTTAATTATAGCTTAGCGTTATCTTGGGTCGTTCTTGAGGATATGAAACCCTGTCGTCAGACCGTGCGTGTTTACAAGGCAGGGGCAAACAAGGCAGGGAATTCCTCCCGAGGTGCCATTGCAAATAATGCACCATTGTAGTTGTTGTTGAACGCAAGTTACAATCGACACTACATTGGTGCATTACATGCATTTCAACGATCGTGTGTCACGTATTACTTTCTGCCATCGCTATTGGGGTATGCTTGCTCAACTCTGGAGTCTGCAGTCATCCGATGGTTCGAGTACAAATTCGTCTCTTACATGTTTATTCTGTGAATACACGAGTCATCCTCTTATGGTACTGCGTGTGAACCGTAACCCCCTGGCCTCCTGCCGTCTATCATAGCCAGTCACCACCGCGAATCTCCCACGTTAATGGAGGAGGGACTTTGTTGGTTTCCCATCTAAGTACATGAACTGCACGTGGCGTGCCTCTCGGATCTACCATCTGACAAGAATCTACTTCAAGTTGGACGAAACAAGGGGATACGGATACAAAAGCCCTGCCGTTGTTCTCGCGAAACTCTCGCTCAGGACGTCAGCAACATCAGGATCTTGGCTATCAGTTGCCGGTGGGCCGTGGGAAGGATAGGTACAGGACAACGAGCGCCAGCCAGAAAACATTTCATGCACACATCCACTGCGGACTCCATATCCACTTAGCGACTGGCCATTCCTGGATTCGCTTTGATCGCATTGTCCAATCAGTCGGATTAGCGTACGGAATACTGGTGGAAGAGGGAGAAGCCGCATAGAGTGAACGTTTCGGGAGGGAAGGTATGTCCATCGCATAGAGTGAACGTTTCGGGAGGGAAGGTATGTCCATCGCATATAGGGATCCACTGAGTTGTCTCCAGATAGTGTTGGTTTTATGATAGCACTCGCAGTACGAATTTCTTCACACACACTAACAACTGTTTGTTAATACCGAAAATCCAAGAGACTAAACCTAAGAAAATTAACCACGCACGACCCGCTTGTCTAGCCCCAAACCATGAACACTAAGACCAAGACGAACTCGTTGTACTTACATCGATGATGTAATAAGTTGTTGTTGATACACGTCCTTGGTGAAGTGAGAGTGCATAGTCAATGTGTCGAGGTTCTTTGATAGCCCCGGGTAAAAAGGACAAAGACAATAATGTCCAACATCTCAGTGTGTTCTTCAATGGCTCGACAGCCAGGCCTCTGCATCCTCCATTTACGCGAGGCCAATGACACATTGTCCAGGTTCCAGGAACTACGTGGAAGAGAACGAATGTCAAGACGTGGACAAGTGCGTTTCGCCTTATAAGACAGTGGTGTCTCCTCGACCGTGCATTTGGAGAGTGCGTGCTGTTGCTCATAGAGGCGCCGGGCCGTGGTTTATTGAACTCTACCGCACAAATGATATATACATCGAGCCAACGTTCCGTGGTATGCCGAGGAAACCTAGAAAACCCGAGAAGTTAAAACAAGTACGAGATTAGCGATACAGCGAGTAGGACAACGAAGAGCGAAACTGAGGAAGGGAAGGTACATCCAGAGTTGTGAGTGTCAGGTCTGTTTACACGCAACTGTCAAACAGTTCAATATAGAGGAGGGAGCACACATACGGGATGCCATTATCGTCAGAATATGACGGGCAGGTATCATTAGTATTTCCCTAATGAAGAGGGTTAACGGTAAATGTAGACTCAGTGAAGAAGACCAACAGTCGGGTTATCAGGACAGCATGCGCTGTATCCCAAGCTAGCCACACTCCCGAGAGCAGCGGCTTGTTTCCAGCCCTCCCAATTTGTACAGGAAACAGACTGGTAGCTGATATTCCAGACCCCAAAGTCCTGGTTGCACGATAATTTACCACGGAGAATAATCAAAGGGGTAATAAGTTGCCTCACAGTAAAACCTGGAAGCATAGATTTAATTACACGCGCATGGGTAGATAACGGGGAATGCTCGCCATAAAATGCTTCATCAGACGGAAAGAAATCGTCCGGAATCGAAGATGACGGCCATGCGAGGTCAAAATTTAGGTAGTTGTCACCACTGTGCGAAGGTTAGACATCGACGCCACGAAACAAGGGTACTTACGCGTTCGGCCCATGGGTAGTTGCATTGCACCAACCAGACGAAGATAATGGACACAAGTCAGTGACTTTGACGATGACTGACTTTGTAACGTTGGGGTAGAAACGCGGATTGGCAGTAAATGCATCTAGCAGGGTGAGGTTGAAGCATCGGCCACAAGCGGGGCCGTAGGATGTACTGCTGCCATATGCCATCTGATTCATCGCAGCGGTTGGATAGTCAGTGCTGGAGGGCGTACACCCACATGCTGCAATGAAGTTTTCGGGGAGGGTGTAGTGTGTCATAGTAGCATATCCATCTGGCGAATAGTCGATCCACGCTGAAGCCCATATACGCGGTAGAAAGGAAAGGAAAGTAAGAATAAAGGACAGAACCTGCGACAAGGGCGTCGTGTTGGAATTGCTACATGAGAGCATTTTCGTTCAATTAGGACGAGAAAATTAAAGAAAGGAAAAACAAGGCTACGAGCTACATGTACTAGCCCGGGCCTGAATCCTATCGCGACCTGTAGGGGTCACGGGGTCACTGGGTCACGTGTGTGTCAGCTGCGTCGCGTCGCGCCGTTTACCTCACCGTCAGCAACAGACTACCACATGGCTACCAAAATCAAGCGAACTTACAGTGCGCGCTCGCGCCTGTCACTTCCGTCTTCATCACCGTCATCATCAACAACATCAACAACGAAGCGCAAATTCCTCGGGGAGGGTACCGAAAATGAGCCCCCAACCAAGAGGCGGATCACAACCAAGGCATTGCCTTCGGGGAGGCCAGAAAAGCCGAAGCAAAGAGTCCTAAGGCAGCTCCATTTCTCTCTTGATACATCAGTGCTACGGACCTGCTCAACTTGTGGTCTCTCATATACGCGAGGCGCGCCAGACGACGAATCGTTGCACCGTGCCCACTGCTCACGCGTACAAAGGGGAATGGAATGGGGTAGAGAGGAATCACGAGAAGCAGACAAAGCCGGTGTAGAAGAAGTGCGATCCGCAGTAAAGTTGAAGGATGGAAAGAAAGGTCGCATTATCTGTTTCAAGACCAACGTCGGTGGAAGAATTGGATCTAAGGTGAGCAGTGACGCTTATGGCGCGCTCGCACCGGACTCTTATTGTCCCGTGTCTGAAGCTTGCGATATTACTCGAAACCATAAATCTGGCCCTGTCATCTCCTCCATTATCACACGACATTTTACAATGCTCAAAGGCGTACCTCTTTCTGATACCATCACTGACGAATGCGCACCGAGAGAAGATAGTCGGCTGTGTCATCGCTCAACGAATATCTACCGCCATGGCCATGGTCACTCCCGCAGAAACCTTGCTTGTCCACGACTCCAACCGAGCTGCCGACTGTGACCCTCTCCCGCCATCTTCCACTCATCATCTAGTCGCAGTCGACACGACCTCGGGACTTTTTTGCCATCCGGAAGGACTGCCTACTCCCCTCGGTATACCACGTCTATTTGTCTCATTGGCGCATCGACGGCAAGGCATCGCTAGTCGCTTGCTCTCGGCCGCCGCCGCAACGTTCATTTACGGGTGTCCTCTAGACCCACTCAAAGGCGACATAGCATTTACACAACCGACCGAAGGGGGAAGCGCTGTCATGCAGAGTTGGGGCAGAGGTGGGGTAAGGATATATGAGGAGTAACATGCTAAATTCTCAATCGCTAAAGATGGCCATAACAGTACATGCGGTCTCAGAATTGCTAGTACGACTTATGTAGGTCGAAGTGAAGATTAGTAAGTATGTTGTTCAATGTAAATGTCAAGCGTCATCGAAGTCAGCAGAAACTAGAGAACGACGGAGAGAACGGAAAGCAACGTTGAGTTGAAGGGCTTCGAACTTGTCGATTCTGCTCTCTCGCACAGAATTACGCAGGAGTTCATCGATATCCCTCTCTGGCCATGCCGCTATGAGATGGAGACGCGACTTGTTTTTGATACCGAGTTTTATGAGTTCTTCAAGTAAATGATGTCCGAGCTGCGCGTGACTGAGAAAATCTTTGACAAATGATACATCGGGTGATTGGCCCGAGAGCAATGTTTGACTTGTGGTTGACGTCCCAGTACCCGGGTTGTTGCAGTTCGGGTGCTTATGGAAAGCGGTCTGTTCAAGTTGCTCTGTCAGTAGTATCTCCAAGGCATACGGTGACGGGGAACGGACCCCAGCGCGACCAGACGATAGAGCAGGACTGAGTCTGGAAGAGTCTTCGATGGATGGTGTTAACTTAAAGTCAAGTGAGCTCAAGTTGCAGGGCACTTTGTCGAAGGGATGATAATTACCGCAACACCAATTCTCTTTTGCAACGTAGTACGTCGGTGATCACCATATGCATACGAATCGAATACTAGACGAGATGTCTCCTCGTCTTTCTCGTCTGGCTCAGGGGTCACGGTTGTCTGTGTATTATGAGGTATGAATCACGGAAGCCGCCAGTGGAGAAAGAAAATCTTCTTACCCGAGGTCTAATAGCAGTGGTGGGGGTCTCCTCGTGGTACGGAGGAACGCGAACATTCACCGGGCATTCACTGCCATTGTCAGACTTATCATCTTCTCCTAAGTTATCATCTGCAATATCGTTGTCACTGTTGCGGACCCTTCTGTAGAGGCGTGAAGTGGGCACCGCCTTGGAGTAGTCTCCCGTAGGCAGACCCTTATAGAACGAAGATAGTCGTTCCTTCTTAGCCTTGGAGTGAATGTATTGATCGATGTATGTCAGCAAATAACCATTTGCGTGATTGTCACGTTGAAAAATTGGGTACGCCTTGTAAACCTAGGGGCCATGAGTCTATAGTCAGCTACAGTGCTTGCTGCCCTGTCATAGATAGACATTTTTACATCATCCAAGAAGCGGCCCTTGCAATGCCTAGGCTGTTCCCTCGGTTTAAGACCGATCTTGAAGTGCTTGATAGCGAGGGCTCGTAAGTGGCACTGTTAGTGGCGCTGTCAGAAAGGTCACCGTTACACGAGGTGTACATGGTGGTTCATCACTAACCTTGATTTCTTGAAACTGAGGGTCTTCGCTTTCACATAGACCCAGAGAGTTGCGGAATGCCACCTGTACTCTTCCTCCCATTTCCTTGGTCATGAGTCTCGTTTTCACTGCAGCAACTCTGGGCATTTCTAAGATTCAGTTGCTCGCGATGATCGAAAATATGGTGTTCACCGCATTCAGAGGAGGTATTTATTGTCGCGAGAGCCTGAGGATGAAATACCTCATAACCTTCGAGATTATCTGGCGGTCAGATAATCTCGAAGGTTCCGCGCATCAGGTAAGGAAGTCAGTGATGAACATGCGACGTGCATCGTGCCCTGCCTCCATTTAATTGAAGGGAAGATGCCTCGCTGCAATCACTGCGAGTCATGCTCTTCACGTCCCTGGTAATTTACGTTTCTTCACCTTCGTGTGATTCCTTGCGCCTAGCGTGGTGGGGTGACAAATATGTTTGTAGACAGACAAATGAAATGATTGCCAGCGGATATATTCTTAAGGGGAATACTGTACATGATATAAATGGATACAATATCTTCGAATTTGCTATAGATCGATCTGACGAAAATGCGAAGCCGTTTGCCAGTGTTCAAGCTGACACAGTAACCGCCTGCGTGACATTGCTAGGAGGAGGCACGAAAGTCTGATTGGCAACAGGTGTCAGTAGGTAATCAGTAATGATGTGAGTGGTCCTCACCCTAGTTTTGATACCACCAGCATTAGGTAAGCGAGTGGATCCTGTACTCAACCAAGCATCAACCTCGGCAGCGGCGCCCCGTCCCTCACTGGAATCAAACCCATTGGTACTTCGAATTTCAAGAAGCAGGAATCACTCACTTGATACCCCACACAATCAGTGACTGACCACGACGACAGTCACCTGCTGCAAATATACCCTCGACGTTGGTCGAATATTTCTGTGACGATCGTTGAGTTTTAAGATCCAGAAGTAAAAGGTCGCCACACGAACCTTGGGAGGGGTCTGGATGTTTGATCTGACATCCTGCTGAATACCCAGAACATTGAGAACTTCCGACTGCGGACCAAGGAAACCTAGAGCTAGGAAGACGAGCTGAGCAGGGAAGAACTTCTCAGAACCAGGAACCTCCTCCATCTTCCAGCGTCCACTGCTATCCTTGGTCCACTCAACTCGGACTATTCCGAGACATGAGGCATCAGTATCCAAATAAAATCTTCGGAATTCAAGACGCACCAGTGTTCAATCCCTTGAGCTTTCCAGCCTCGTCAACGACGAATTCCTTGGTGGATATGGAGTATTCTCGTGGATCTAACAGGATGTTGTAAGGAAAACATCGATCAATAGTAAGGACCACTCACCATTGCCGAAATGCGCGGCAACTTCGGTGTGTCCATAGTCGGCCCGGAAGATCCTGATGAAGATTCATTTGGATTAATTATCACATCTTATGTAAATTGTCGAGGACACGAACCTAGGCCATTGCGGCCAAGGGTTGTCTCGGCCTCGCGAACCGGGAGGCTTGGGTAGAAGCTCGAAGTTTGTCACGGACTTTGCACCATGCCGCATAGATGTGCCGATGCAGTCATTGCCGGTGTCACCGCCACCAATGACAATAACGTCTTTACCCTTTGCGCTGATGTAGGACCCATCCTGCAGCTCTGAATCCAGGAGGGACTTGGTATTGAGCTAAAGCAAGTATTTGAAAAGTCTCAAACTTGAATCAAACGATACACGAACCTGAAGGAATTCCATGGCGAAGTGAATGCCGTCCGCATTGCGGTTGGGAATCTTGAGATCGCGTGGCCATGTCGCTCCCGTGGACACAACAACCGCGTCATTCTCTGCTTGGAGAGCGGCAGCATCAACATCGACCCCGACGTGAGCGTTAGGTACGAAGGTCTTCGAAATGATCAGCGAGCCGATAAATCACAAGAGTGAAGAAGACGCACAATTCCCTCGGCTTCCATCAAGTCCAAGCGGCGCTGTACGATTGCCTTGTCCAGCTTCATGCTGTCGTAGGTCAGTACAGGACGAGTATCTGATTCGATTTACTTACTTGGGAATACCATACATGAGAAGGCCGCCCATACGATCATTGCGGTCATATACAGTGACAAAATGACCTGCTTTGTTGAGCTGATCAGCGCACGCTAGACCAGCAGGACCGGCGCCAATAACCGCGACTCGCTTCCCAGTGCGGAAGCTCGGGGTTTGGGGAGCCATCCAGCCCATCTCGAAACCCTACATTATTGGTGGATGAGCGACATTAAAAATGAGATACACAGTCAACACACCTTGTCAATGATGGCACACTCAATGCTCTTGATGCCAACAGGTTGCTCGTTGATACCTAACACGCATGCGCCTTCGCAAGGTGCAGGACAGACACGACCAGTGAACTCGGGGAAGTTATTCGTCAGGAGAAGCCGGTTAAGGGCATCACGCCACTGGCCCTTGAACACAAGATCGTTCCACTTGGGAATGATGTTCGAGATCGGGCATCCGGTGTCAGACTGGCAGAATGGAACACCACAATCCATGCATCGAGCAGACTGGTACTTTAACTCGCTCTCGGTCAAGCGGATCGAAATCTCTTTCCAGTCCTTGACACGTTTGCGAGGGGGTCTGTAAGCCTCGTTTAATCGCTGATACTTCATGAACCCTCGAGCTTTATCCAACTTGTGGAGTCGTTGTTTCGTGGTGGAGTCGTCGACCATAGAATCCTCCAGATCACCAACAGCGGGCTCGTGGCGTTTGGCAGGAACAGGGGTTGTCGCTGGTTCCTTCGGGAGTAGGATGTCTTCTAGGCCCTCCGACGCAAGGTCAACTTGACTAGCGGTACGAGATGGGACCAAGTCGATCACGTTAAGCCTCATCTTTTCCTCCTTTTCTCTGACAGCCTGCTCTTCCAAAACACGCTTGTAATCGAGTGGCATGACGCGGACGAAGAGCGGGAGCAAATGATGGAAGTCATGGAGGACACGATCGGCAACCTCAGAGCCAGTGTAGTGACGATGGTCCTCGACGAGGCTACGCAACGCGGCAATTTCACGAGGGTCACTGACTTTGCCAAGCTCCACCATCTCCATGTTGACCTTCGACGCGAAAGTGTGAGCGGTATCGAGTACGTACGCAATCCCACCACTCATTCCAGCAGCGAAGTTACGTCCTGTAGTTCCTAGTACCACTACGCGTCCACCGGTCATGTACTCGCATCCATGATCACCTGTACCTTCAACGACAGCGTTTGCACCCGAGTTGCGAACAGCAAAACGTTCGGCAGCAACACCCCGGATGAAAGCTTCGCCAGACGTAGCGCCGTACAAGCAAACATTGCCAATGATGACATTCTCTTCGGCCTTGAAGGTCGACTGCTTAGGGGGGTAAACGATGAGGCGCCCACCGGATAAACCTTTCCCGACATAGTCGTTAGAATCACCTTCCAGTTCGATTGTGATACCGGGAGCAAGGAAGGCACCACAGGATTGTCCAGCTGAGCCACGCATGCGAATATGGATTGTATCCTTCGGCAAACCCTCTTCGCCATAGAGCTTAGAGACGCGGTGCGATAACGACGTGCCGAGAGCGCGGTCGGTGTTTGTGACGTCACACTCAATATGAACCGGAAGTCCTTGGGTAAGAGCTGGTTCGGACTCGTCGATAAACTTGTTGTCGAGGCGGATGTACAATTTGTGATCCTGTTGACGAACACGGTACGTTGCAGCGCCAGGACGCATCTGCCAAGCAGGCTTCAATACGGCGGATAGATCGAGGTGAGCAGTTTTAATGGTGCGCATTTTCTCGTCGACCTTAAGCATATCAGCGCGACCAACCATCTCGTTGATTGTGCGGAAACCGAGCTTGGCCATGTAACCACGAAGCTCCTCGGCGAGATAATAAAAGAAGTTGATGACTTGCTCCGGCTGTCCGGCAAACTTGGTGCGAAGTTGAGGGTCTTGTGTGGCGATACCAACAGGGCAAGTGTTCACTGGAGAAATCGCGTTAACTACAGAATGATGTAAAGAAGGTGCAACGTACAGTGACATTTGCGCATCATAATACAACCCATGGCGATGAGTGGGGTGGTAGCGAAACCCCATTCCTCAGCACCAAGCAGACATGCGATAGCAATGTCACGGCCGGTACGGATCTGTCCATCAGTTTGGACGATGACACGACCACGGAGGTCATTCAAGACGAGCGTCTGGTGAGTCTCCGCGAGGCCAAGTTCCCATGGTAAACCAGCGTACTTGATGCCGGTCCATCGGGATGCACCAGTACCACCGTCGTGTCCAGAAATGAGGATATGATCTGCCTTTGCCTTTGCGACACCACTCGCAACAATGCCAACGCCAACTTCGGAGACAAGTTTCACAGAGACTCGCGCACGGGGGTTAGAGCATTTTAAGTCGTAGATGAGTTGTTTCAAGTCCTCGATGGAATAAATGTCATGGTGGGGTGGAGGCGAGATAAGTCCGACGCCAGCTGTAGAATGACGAGTGCGAGCAATGGAGGTAGAAACCTTGTGTCCGGGAAGTTCACCGCCCTCACCCGGCTTAGCACCTTGAGCCATCTTGATTTGGAGCTCGTCAGCATCCGCCAGGTAATTGGCAGTGACACCGAAACGACCAGATGCCACTTGCTTGATGGCGGAACGCATAGTGTCACCATTGGGGAGCAGGTGAGAGCGCTCTGCATCCTCACCACCTTCACCAGTGTTAGACTTGCCGCCGAGACGGTTCATCGCAACAGCAAGCGTGGAGTGCGCTTCCATAGAGATTGATCCATACGACATAGCGCCCGTAACGAACCTGCGAACGATTTCATTCCAAGGTTCAACCTGCTCGATGGGAATGGCAGTGGCGTTTTCATAGCGGAAGTCAAGAAGCCCGCGTAAATGGACATTCTTTGTTTGATCATTCGCGTTGCGAGCGTACGCATCATAGGCAGTTTGGTTCTTCTCGCGAACGGCATCTTGCAGATTAGCAATACCGGCTGGATCATTGATGTGTGCTTCGCCTCCATCACGCCAGTGGTATTCTCCAGATTCGGGCATTCCTGGAGGTAAGATAGTCTCCCGCGAAGGCCACCCACGTTCATGAAGCTCGAATGCGTCCATAGCAAGTAGGTCAAACGTGGCCCCCTGAACACGAGATGCAGTGCCAATGAAACAGCGGTCCACGACTTCACTATGAAGACCGAGTGCTTCGAAAATCTGAGCACCTTTGTATGACTGGAGCGTCGAGATACCCATTTTCGACATAACCTTGAGAATACCGTTATCGACAGACGTGTGGTAGTTGGTTAGAAGATCTTTCAGAGTCTTTTCGCCCTTGACGCTGTTAACGGTGATCAACGAAAGAAACTTAATAGACGCATTGCAACTTACAGACCCTCCCGTGCAACCTTATGAATCGTTTCCAACATCAACCACGGGCATATCGCGTCAACTCCGTATCCAACCAAGACACAAAGGTGGTGAACTTCACGAGCCTCCGCGGTCTCTACCATTAGCGCGACCTTAGCACGCTGCTTTTGCTGTGTCAGGTGATGGTGCACGCCACCACATGCCACCAACGCGGACAGAGGGACACGCCTAGGCCCTGTGGCGCGGTCAGAAAGGATGATGACCTTAATGCCATCTTCAATAGCCTGAGATGCCTCGCTGCAGACGCGTTGCAACGCAAGCTGGTAACCTGGGAGCCCCTCTTCTTTGGGGAACGTAATGTCTATTGTGATGGAAGGCCACCCCGCATAAGCAAGCTTCAGATTCTTCATGGCATTCATTTCCTCCAAGGAAATCAGAGGAGAAGGCAAGAGAATACGGTGGCACTGCTGCGGCTTCATTTCCAGCAAATTGCCCTCGGGGCCGACGTATGCTTCGAGAGACATGACAATGCTTTCTCGAATAGAGTCAATGGGAGGATTGGTGACCTGTGCGAAGAGCTGGCGGAAATAATCATAAATGAGACGGGGCTGGGTAGCCATCGCTGCTAATGGAGCGTCATTGCCCATTGAACCCAGTGCTTCTTTTCCAGTGTCTAACATAGGCAGCATAAGGAGGCTCAGCTGTTCTACGGTATAGCCGAACGCAAGGAGCTTGGGGTCAGCGCTAAGAGGCGAATCGTCGATGACCGTATCAAGAGAAGTGTTGCTGCGGATGATGCGCTTGATGATGTTGGGTATATGAAGGACGTGACTCTCAACCCATGAAGCAAAATTCTGCTTAGCGGCAGTGTTGCGCTTCAACTCCTTGTCATCGACAATCCTTCCCTCAAGCGTATCGACTAGCAGCATCCTGCCAGGCTTTAAACGTCCCTTCTGAACTACCTTCTCGGGCGGGATGAACACTGCTCCAACCTCGGAAGCGCAGACCATGATATCATCATTGGTGACGATGTAGCGACATGGTCTAAGGCCATTTCGGTCAAGGTTGGCACCGCAGTACCGGCCGTCACTGAAAGTGAACAGGGCAGGACCGTCCCAAGGTTCTTGAAGACAAGCAGCCCAGTTATAGAACGCGCGCTTCTGGGCATCCATGCTTTCGTTGCCCTGCCAGGCTTCGGGAATAAGCATCATAACCGCCTCAGGCAACGTAACAACGCCATTGACGACGAGTAACTCAAGCACGTTATCAAACGCAGCAGAGTCAGATCCGCCAGTCTCGATGATGGGATAGAGCAGGTCGAGTTGATCGCCGAAATGTGTGGATGAAAGTACGCCTTCTCGAGCTCGCATCCAGTTCTTGTTGCCGCGCACAGTGTTGATCTCACCTAAGGACTCTGCGTCAGGGCTTACCTGGCATCGTTAAGTGCAGATGACGAACCATTGTGAGCAGCCCATCTCATCGGCTGAGCTCGATCCCAAGAAGGAAACGTATTTGTCGAGAATCGAGAATGCACCAAAGTAAAATGCGAACAATACAGGACGTGATTGAGATCATGGTAGTAATTGTATACTTGGGGAGGTGTAAGCTGCCCCTTATACACGATATTCTTTGAGGACAAAGAACAGACGTAAAAGCCTTTGCCGAGCGTACTTTATACAATAAAAAAGAAAATTCACGAGGGTGTTAAGCTTGTTTCATGAACTGGACAAATTGAAAGTCACAAACATAGTGTGCGTCGCGTGCTTGCGCAAAACGTAGAGTTGTCGCTCGAACCGCTTGGCGTCAAAAGGTCCATTCTGGCTAGCATTTCCATCACCGTAATTATCGCGCAAGACAATAAAAGGCTGGTAAATGGCAGGTTCCTTGCTGCTTGCGGCAGGACCAAGAATGGTGCCATCGGTCGGAACTTCTCGCCACCCTAAAACACGAAGTCCCAGATGACTGGCGATACTGGCGAAAACGGTTTGATGGCTTTGTAATTGGATAGGATCATTGGGTTTGAAGAAGACATTGCCCACAGCATATTCTCCTGGTGTTGGTAGAACGCATCCAATATCCCTTTCTGCTTCGCGCTTGAAAAACATATGGGGGATTCCAGTCATTACACCGGCACCATCACCATCACGGCTATCAGCCCCAGTTGCACCTCTGTGCGTCATTGCACAGAGTAACTGACGGGCATCGGAAACGATTTTGTGGCTCTGTTCACCCTTGATATGACAGATGAAGCCTACACCGCAGGCATCCTTTTCATTTTCGTTGGTATACAGACCCTGGTTAGCAGGAAGGGATCCTGCCCAAGAGTTGGGATCACGTTCCACAGCATGAAACCCATTATCGGCTGTGGACGTCTCGTCAGAGGCGAGAGGTAGAGAATTGTTATGATGATCTTTGAAGAGAATGGGAGAAATTGCCATAGAAAAGAAGATCAAAGACAATGAAAAACCAGGGAAGATGGTGGTCAGAGTCAAAGAGAAAAAGCTGCCAATCGAGCTCGGAGCGACAGGAGTCAGATAATTTAAATTTAGATAAGCGCCCTCAAATTCAACTCCGATGCCTTCGGAAAAGCCGAATTCATTATTCAAACTTTCTTGGCACTGGGCAGTACTGACACAAAACCTTCGACTAACGGTGTCACATACTGCTCTATTGCATAAATATGCCAGTGGTAGTTGGTCGATTTAGCCAGATGGGTCTCTCGCTCTCTGCCGACAACAAATTGCGAGCAACTTGCAGGTCAACAGGCCCATCAACGTCTTCTCAGGGACGCCTAGCTGCTCTCCATAGTTCAGTCTCCGCATTCGGTAAGCTTCAAACTGACATCAATTCCTGTCTTCCAGGAGGAGAATGCGGGACGCCGTTGACTGCCGGATCACCATATGCTGCCCTAATTCTCAGTCCTCATGATCTTTGCTGTGATAGGCGACAAGGCGCCTGTCAAGAGAAGGCCTCCCACTACTACTGTTTATTGTTTCCAAATATTACTCCCAGAGTATGAGTGTGAAAGATGTCCTTTGAACGGCCCGATGGGCGAAGGGGAGCAATACAACAAGTCCTCGGACAGTCATTAAGGCCTTGAAGCTTGAAGGCTTGGAATCACGGGAAACCTGTCTCAGAGAGTGATTAACAATTACATAGTCCTCGAGAGGTTCGCGGTCTCTACACCCACCGGAAATTGCGACGATTAGCGATAGTCACTCGAGACTTCTCGGCTGGCGGAAACCCTTGCTGCAGACCAGCCAGGGTCCAAAGTGGCATACTTGTAACCGCTGCATGTAACTTCTCATGCTTGTGTGGCTCACCAGCCCTTTTCCCTGGGAGAGCAACGGAAATGAGGGGCATTGTGCGAAATGCAAAACCACCTAGGTACACTCTTTTTGATACATATAACACAACACACGTCTTACTGGCCAGGTTCGCCTCATCTTCACCCACGCGCGAAGCCCTCCGGATCCGCGCGGCCCGACTGATCAGATTGTCATGAAAAAGACTCATTTCGAAATAACTTCAAACTCCAATGACAATCTTCGTGTTTCATGCACGAAACAGACCCTAGCAAACCCTCGGAGCCAGGGCCCAAACTCAGCGAAATATGTATATGCACCATCACGTATGATTGCATCGATGTGGTCGTAAAATGTCACGATCCCAGTTACACACCTCGCACCATTCGTCGGCAGTGACCAATGATATTACATGCAATTATAGAGTGACACAGGAACGCGGTTGCCTCGGTTGCTGATCCGTTTGCTATTTCTGCGGGAGGCCGATACCTTGACATCAGTGAGCAAAGATAGACCGAAGGTTGAATTCACCACATATTGAATTCTTGGGACACCTCGATAAATCACTCATATCGGCCGAACGGTCCATTTCCCAGCGGCACCAAGGTGGGCCGCGGAAGGCAGCACAGGCTGTGTCGGCTGGCAAAGACAATCAAACACGAGAAGAGAGGGCAATGTACGCACGGTCATACGTATGTGATTTATCGGTTTCTTCTTCACATAGGGGATTCATCTCTGATGGTGTTGAAGCCCCAAAGTCAAGGGTTAGACAGCGGCTAAGACAGGGTGCATCCTAGGAGGACATAGGAGCTTCGGGACACTACCGGGGATAACGGGAAGATGTCCATGTTCGACTGGCTTCGATTTACTTCAGATCAAAAATAGCCCTCAAAACGTCGGGCAACGTTAGAAACGTGTATCTACTTTAGGCCCGAGAGAAGCGCTGGTAGTTTCGCAAAACAGACTCTGCAGACATGACCACGGGGTAAGCACTGACCAAAATAGCTTGTATCGATGTATCTGATGGTGCCATGTTCTACCCAGTTCTGCCATGCTCCCGATGCCGATGCGTTGCATGGCTTGCATCAGGGTTCTCTTTCATTGACTAACGAGGAAATTCAAGGACGCGGAGTTGGTAGGGACATCCTTGGTTCGTCATTGATGATGTGAACCCGACATCTGACTCACACAGAGGTACATGTTGCCTGGTCTGGATCACAGTCCGCAGCACTTGATCGATACCGAGGACTCACTCCCGTTATGCCTTAAGGGGTCAGAAGAGGGAATGGGCGGGGCTCGAAGCTACAGAGCCAGGTCGCGCCTTGCCCATTGCAGCAGTACTTCAACACCTTGGTATCGAACCAAGAGAAGTCGGACATGCGGGCCTGAATAGTGAATATGGGGGTGCGAATGCAGAAGTTTGGTCAACACACGAGGAACGGGAATATTCTTGGGGTGACAAAACAGTAATGGAACCGACCGCAGGGAGGAATACTCAGCATCAACATTCTGGGACGCAATCGTGTCCCGATAGGTTAATAAAAAAAATATTGCTATTTCATAGATTCACAAGTTGAGATTGTGTTACCTATCCAGCCCCATCGTGAAGCGCACAACAAACGGCCGCTGGATACATCTTTTAGATTTCCTCGCAGGCTAAACTTCACGGCGCACCTTTATGATGACCATTATACTGTCGCACAGTCTCTCCCGAGGCCATCTCCCAAAGCCGAGCAGTATGGTCCGAGGATGCTGAGGTGGGTTGAATATAGAGGCACTCCAAAAAGTCAACAGGAGAATCTCTTACCTGTGACAAGATAGGCAGAATCTGCACTGAATGCACAATCCCAAACCCAGCGCTGGTGGCCTTGAAGAACCTTCTCTTGTTTGAATTCATAATTTGATGATATAGACCATATCTTCACGGTGGTATCCGCAGAGCATGTAGCAAGATATCTGTTGTCGCACCTTCAGACACTTCGTCAAACTGATAACCCAAAGCTGCGCACTTCACATCTGGACTAAGCAATACCCTAGTAAGATATTTCTTATGAGCGCTGAACTTTGTCACTGCCTGGTAACGAGGTAGTTCGGATTTCTCCTCGTTAATTTTCCAAACATAGCATTTGCCCTAGCCGAGAATGTAAGAAGTGATTGATTGAAAGGTAAAATATAATACCTTGTTGTTTCCAGCAACTAGACAAGAACCATCAGACGCCAAGCTGACGGACCGAATAGGAACATCGCCTGCAGGTGTCTCCAAAAATATGTCAATGACAACGACTGCAACTTTTTTCTGAACATACTAGTTCATGCGAGCAGAGATTTTCAGACAAGTCCCACTGCTTAATACAACCCGCTTGATCACACGATATGAGTTCTCCCTGATTTGGATGGACACAGACGTCATTGACTTTGGGAGTTTGAGGGCATCAATACGCAGAGCGACAAAGGTGGAGATGAAACTTGCCAGGGGCGCCGTTATCGTAGGTCCTATGCACTTGAGTACTTCTGGATGGGTTTTATGCGCTGTTGGCTTTAGAAATTGCAGTAAAATCACCCACCGAAGATCCCATATTCTGATAGTGCCATCCTCACTACCGGTCACCAACCACTTTCCTTCACTGTGGAAAGACACGGAGGTGACATTGTTTGTGTGTGCATCCAGGCACGTCAGCTAAAGGAGGTCAAGATGGGATGCTGGTAGCTACTAGGATGCGTACTGGGGTAGAGGAACTGCTGGTAATCTCGTAAATGTAGACCTTTTTGTGGATTGCGGCGGCCAAAAGGCGCTTGCTGGGATAAATTCAGTTAATTCATACATGAGAGAATATTTCGCCATTACTCGGGTGAGATGGCAAGGCGATTCACTTGCTAAAGTATACTTATGAGTCCTTGACAATGGAAACTAGGAAAACGTGTTGCTCACACCAGACTCTCCAGATCTCGCTATAGTCCGCGAACAGATTCCACTCCACGCTTCCCAAAACCTGATCTCGTGGTCGTAAGATCCAGTGACAAGGATTACAGACATGAATGTGCAAGAACTCGTTGGAATGTGACGCAGCGGCAGAAGACTGTGGGTGTGACTGAATGTGATGCGTGACTCTGCACAAGAGACGGTCGGTCTACAGCTGTTCTCACGTCCAACACCGTTCGTTCGTATGTAGAACATTACTTACTTTACTCACTCGTTCGACTCTGGCACCTTCTTCCATCATGATCCTCGTCGTGGCTCATTAACATTTCTCAAGATCCAAGGATTGAGGTCCGATGAACCCTCGATATGCAACTTCACATTCATGAGACGGAGCTTTGACACGGATCGACTCCGAGGATCAACGTGACGATCCGGAGTAAGTGCCCCTTCGTCGTCTACGTTGCCGCTCGCTCATGAGAGGAGGGCTTTCCGACATGTGGCTACTTTCTGCCTTTGTGCTTTGTATATTATTGAACCCGTGCGTTTCCTCTGCATGCGCGTCGCAGGGTTTGTTACGTGTTAGCCGCAAGGCAAGGTGCTTCCGTCGTCCGAAGTCGGTCCTGTACCGCAAGCTTCTCAGACCTCTTCGCTCACATTTCACGACCTCTCCCTTTAATGGGAGGCATCGCATTTGATTTTTAAGTTCAGGACATCGGCGTTCTCGAACGGTGAGAGACCATCACAGATCGCGAGATCATCCATCCGAATGAAATTAGTAAAGCTTCGGCAAT
>PVYE01001027.1:1543-28176 GCA_002995055.1 Rhizopogon rudus | reverse complement strand
GGGAAAATTTTGAATCCTTCTGGGAGGGGGGCGGGGGACTTGGTTACAGTTTGTACGAAGGTGTGGATTTCGCGTGACAATGGTGCATATAATCTTCTGTAGGCAGAGAACATATTACACTGGGTCATAAACCTCAGTGAAAGAGTTAGCTTGAAGTCACAGTGCACGTGGCAATTAGCAAAGGAACAACCCGCCGGGAGTGAGTTTGACTTCAATGTCGACATTCGGCAAACCTTGCTTGCATGAATGTCAAATCCTCATGACCGTGACGGTACATCCAAAGAGCAACAAGGCAGTTCATTCTATACAGCACTCGCTAGGACGGTCACAAGAGGGGTAGCACTGTACTTCTCTCGCCCGGTGCGGCTGTTTCGACCAACCAAAGGTTCGTCTGTCTGTAAGAGCTATCTTCGTAATGGTATTGTTAACAACAACTGTTATTGAGTGAGCGGCTGGCACTCTCTTCGTGGCCATGCTAACAAGCATGGGGCGACTCTAAGTCCTCAGTATATATCTGCGCTCGTGAAGCAGCAAGGTGTAGTGCTCTTGAGCCTTGTTTGTATCCTAGCACTGTACGCTGAACAGTGTTTTTAGTTCATGGTCATCCCAAAACATTTTGTGCCGCCAATGGTCGCAAATGCAATGCTGGGTACTGTGCTATGGACGACTTACACAGAAACATCTAATTACCTGGAAGCACATCTGGGAACACATCCAACTTTGGTCGCTGCGCTTTCAGGCGCCGCTGCTGGGGGCACGCAAGCATTGATCGCAGCTCCTGTAGAAAATGTTCGTCATGTTGTTGAGGGTGGCACCGGCAGAGGATGGTCTCACGCATGGAAAGAGGTCTTTCGAGGAACTGAGCCTCCTAGATCGGCCAGTAAAGCGGACAATATACAAGACATACGACAGGTGAGGCATTGGATGAAGGAGGTTTCCGGGATGGCTGGTCGTGGGTGGGATGGTTGGGGATGGGGATGCGCTAAAGACGTCTGTGGTAATGCCTCCATGATAGACACAACCTGCACCTTCTGATATTCGTTATTGTCCAGGCTTTGCGGCATTTTTTGTGATATTTGAAATCACTCGTAGAGTGGCGGTAACATCCAAAGCTGCGGCGCAAGGCGCAATTCACAAATTACCAATGAACCCAGAGGAGGAATACCTCTTCGACAGCCATATTCCACAAGTCATTCATGGCATTACCTTGGTGACCGGAGGGGCAATGGCTGGTTTTGCATACGAAATCCTTAGCAGACCGTGGGACGTGGCGAGGCGCACACTTGAACTAGAGCGGACTCTTCATCCGACTCTTAAACATCCACTCTTCGCACTCGTGCAAAAATTTCATGAAGATGGCATCACTCATTTTTTCCATGATCACTCGACTGTGGGCAGCGAAAAAACAGGGATCTCTACCACTCGTCGTCGGATATATTCCAGTCTTCGAACGCTTAGTAGAGTCGGTCCATGGGGGGTAGGATTTCTGGTATGGGAGACTTTCGGACCGGGTTTGTCTACTACAATTGAGGATAAGCATGTATCAGGCAGGTAGTCGTGTAACATAACCCCGTTTTCTCACCGAATTTCCCACATTGAATAGGCACCTTACTTGCTAATACTTAACAGCTCAAGTGTTCTACCTGCAGTATTTGGGCCAAGGAACGTGCAACTCAAAACGTCAGATTACTAGTGGCTGTGCATAAGTTAGTAGGTATGAGTGAGCGCGAAGAGCCGCGTTTCGAATGTTCCACCATCTCAAATAAATCCGCTAGTAAGTACGAGTGAGCGCGAAGAGCCGCATTTCGAATGTTCCACCATCTCAAATAAATCCGCTTCAGATACTACTCATGACCCGTGAAGACACGAAATCTCTTCTCCAATTCACTTTTACATCATGTTGCTATCAGAGGGAATAGATCGAAACGACTGAGTGCGAAAATGTGCCATTCAATAACACGCTTATCGCTAGCCTAGTCTTGAAAGGACGCAAAGCGAGTCCATGTGGAATAATGCAGTATATTTCACCGCAAGGGGCATCACCGAGTGGAGACAACTATCCAGCAGCCCTGCATGTTGCGCCGAGTAAGTGAAAACACACTGAATGTCAAGTGAGGAAAGCACTGGGGCGTAACATTCCGAATTGCCATAATATTTGATAGGCTGTCAGTCATAGTACTTCCTTTCCCATGCCTTTGCGGAGCTTCCACACCGCAAACGGGCGAACTACACAGGCAAACGAGGTGGTGTGTTATGACAGTATCGGAGCGCGTTCTGGTCTTTCACGCATAGTAGAATGCTTGACGCCCTGATCACACGGACCCATCATATCTCTGTCAACCTCGGATCCAGGGAATGCTTCCAATCCTATCACAACTCCAAAAGTTCAAAGATTCCAGAAGTGAGCATAAGCAGTTACGATAGCTTATTTCAAGGCGGCAGAGCTGTTGCTTTGCAAAAAGACCGAGTACACGTGGTTTCTGGTTTCATGACCGCGGCGCCGACAAAAAGATACATATCGATACGCGTCCCTCATTACTATGGATATCTCCGGGCTAAGTGACTAAAGTATTAAGTATATGCAAAGGGATGAGCGAGCCTGAATCATATTGTTCAACGCTTGGCTTCATTAGCTTCGTCTGACCAGGGCTTGCACAAATATGGTTACGAACTACTTGGAGCCGCTTGACTGCTGA
This sequence comes from Rhizopogon rudus, assembly GCA_002995055.1. NCBI lineage: Eukaryota > Fungi > Basidiomycota > Agaricomycetes > Boletales > Rhizopogonaceae > Rhizopogon > Rhizopogon rudus. Next base: position 25,480 of record PVYE01001027.1, on the reverse strand, counting down.
TCCGTTTACTGTACTGGTATTTCTGCACGTTCAGTCAGGATCCGAGGGTCATTTGACCTTCTTTGCGAACTAAGTTTCTCTAGAGTTTGCATGGACCCCCTAATCCACATTCTCGTACTCTCCATGATTCACCTCATGAAAGGGTTGGGCTCGATTGTCGTGATACAATCTAAGTAAGGCCCTATCAAAAGTGATGCCAATGAATATCGGTTTGCTAGAAGCTTGAACATCCTGTACGAGCCTGTATGACGTGAACCCCTGAGAACCTACATGGATCATGTCCGACTTTCGTACGACTTCTGCATAATGTCGTTGTCACGGCATAGAAGAGGGCCGCTCTTCTCCGCGACCCATCCGTCATACCAAGATTCATATTCAGAAACTAGCTCGTAGCAGCAGCATTTTTAATGTCGAAGGCCAAGTCATTGCATCCGACTCCATTATAACGTATGGCTGTGATCCGCAGTGTGCGGCAATAGCAAGAATACTTAATGGAAGAGCATGGCGGGTGTGTCTTACAGGATCATCAGCTTCTTTCAACGTGTTCCGCCCACTCTAACTTTACTGGATACAAGGTTTCCGTCGACCCTTCTAAAGTTCAGCCTCATATGAGCCGCATTGTTTTGTATTTTTAAAAAAATAAAAAAAACATTATTGATGAGGGGCAATACGCTAGGCTAGCACACGACTAAGTAAATATCCATGTTCAGTTATTTGGTCCGTTGTAAAGGGTATTTACTGGCACCTTGCGTCGACGAAGGTGGAGTCAAGGAAAGCCAGCCTGTGCCAGTGCGAGGGGTAGGGGGAAACACGTGCAGTTCCCTCGTGGCTAGGGTTGCTTGAGTGCGCGGTGCAAAGAGGTGGACAGTGGGTGCTGAACTTGAGGAGACACTGGATACGTCGCCGTACTAATTGCATGTGTCGCAGAAATGTAGCGCAATTACATTTGTTGGGTGTATTGCCACTTACTTGCAATTGGTAGGGCTGCAGATCTCATCGACGTCGTTGTGTCGCGCTGCGTGCGAATAAGACATGATAAAACGATGCACGCGCAAAGTTCAACCTACCGGAGTCATCGCTGGCGCAACTACCGATTACGTAAGAAAGTAAGATCATCGTATCATAGAATTCAAAATCGACTTTGCAAATCGCGTACTTACTGTACTTCCCAGAGACCTCAAGTATTTTGGTTACAAGTCGTATTTTTCGCAATGCCACGTTGCACACGAAAGGGATGCGGTCAAGATTACAATCCAGCTGATAATCATGCGTCTAGTTGCACGTACCATCCTGGAGCACCCGTGAGCAATCTGTCATATCTCAACGTCGAATCAACGTAATTTAGTCCAACCTTTAGGTTTTCCATGAAGGCCTGAAATCGTGGTCGTGTTGTTCAGATGTGAACAAACCAGTCTTGGAGTTCGAAGAGTTCATGAAATTACCTGTAAGCAGTACTTACTATGCCGGTCTTGAGTCATCGTAGCACACGATGTGGTTTGACAACTTCATCATCAGGGATGTATGGTGTCTTCGCACACAGATGAAGCCCCTAAAGTACCTGCTCCCGCTCCGAAGGTATCCTCCAACGTCAATGTGACCCTGAAAGAGACAAAAGATGGCGCGGAGGTTTATTCGTCCAATGCACCGAAAATTGCATCGCCTAAGCCACCTAGTCCAGCACCAGTTGAAGTTCCTATCGTTGAAGATGAAGACGATCTCAGCGTACCCGTAACTGCCGGCACCATTTGTAAACACAAGGGTTGTGGCGTCGCTTTCGTCAGCGATGAGGTGAATCGAATCGGGGATGGGAATGAAGCTGTCTGCACATACCACCCAGCTGCTGTACGTCTGATGGTGTTGATGGTGAGCTCGCATGTCGGCTGACTCAAGACTTCAGCCTATCTTTCATGAAGGAAGTAAGGTCAGTCATATAGACGTCACGCAGTCGTGATGTTTAAGCCCAACCCAGGGTTATCTGTGTTGTAAACGACGCGTCTTGGAGTTTGATGAGTTCCTCAAGATCGAGGGATGCAAAAATGGTCGTCACGTCTTTGTGCCTAAGCAGCGTACAGAACCTCAGGTTTGCTCCCTCATTGCCATGCCGTCGCTTGAACGATCGGATTGAATACGTTATTTATCCAGGCGGAACAGCTCACTGACTGTCGTATCGACCATTATCAGACGCCAAAAGAGGTCCATGTTTCGGTGTTTGCTAAACAAGCAGACAAGGAAAAAAGTACTGTCACGATAGAGGAGAATCAGGTTCATTTTGACCTGTGTCTCCCTGGGTCAAAGCGCTTCTGCCGCACAGTCACCCTTTTCGGCCCAGTGGAAACCGATGGGTCTTCATACAAATTCTATAACACTAAAGTCGAAGTGGTCCTGAAGAAACTTGACACCAGGAGCTGGACTTTGCTTGAAAAGACAACCCGTGATCTCGGCAACATTAGTTTGACTTTTGGTGTAGGTGGCCGAACGGGTACTATTGGTGGTAAAGATCTGGTGCTTGATGAGCAGAACACAAATAGAGTCAATTAGAGGATGATCAAGGGAAATGCAAGGGATCTCTAGTCTAAATTTCTAGTGTAACAGCGAAAATACCATAGCCACAGTTTGCAAAGTCCCAGATCACAATACGCCAGGTATCTCGATTGTCTGATACATTTGTATCAAGTCGCCGTCCCGTAGATCCTCAAAGTCTTGCAGGCTGATTCCGCATTCAGTACCCTTCTTCACCTCCGGCACGTCCTTCTTCTGCTGTTTAAGTGCTTCAAAAGTACCCTCATAGATTACTTGGCCATTGCGCACAACTCGGGCCCCCTTGGACTTCTCGACGGTGCCATTACTGACTCTGCACCCTGCAATTTTCTTTGTGGTCTTCCCCTTTACGTGAATATCAAAAAGTTGCAAAACGGTCGCCTCGCCAGTGACTTTGGTCTCGTAGGTGCAGGGCAGCAATGCGGTAACACGATCTCGAACCTCGTCCATGATCCGATAGATTATCTTGGACGAGTAAATTGGGACGTGGTTTTGTGCTGCGGCACCCTCCGCTAAACGCGGAGTGTTGACCGAGAAGGCAATAATCATTCCTATATGGGTAGTATCAGCAGACCCAACGTAAACGATCATGTCTTGGGGTCCTTACCCTCAACTGCCTTGGCCATCATCACATCACTCTCCATTACATCCCCTACCCCTGTGGATACAACCTTGACGCGAGCCTTATCATTCCCGATCCCTTCCAGCGCTCCCACGATTGCCTCAACACTCCCGCTCACATCACCCTTGATCACCAAGCGGAGCTCTTTAGGGCCGCCATCTGATTCATTTTTCACTCCATGACTCTTATCCTCTTCGCTCCGAACTCTTTCACGTTCAGCGGCGCGGGCAACGTTGATGGCCTCCGCATCCACCAAAACGGTTTCCACTTCCTTTTTTCTGACCCTATTCGCAAGGGCTTTCTTTACGTCACTCTCGCTGCCTTGCACAACTTCATCCCCTGCGCCCGGAAGTGACCGCCACCCAGATACGGTGACTGCCATTCCAGGATATGCAGCCTTAACAGGTGCACCAGATGAATCCGACATAAGACGGACTTTCCCGCAAGATGTGCCTGCCAGAATATGAGCACCGGGAATCAGACGTCCACGTGAAACCAAGACCGTTGCGGTGGATCTGTAAGGGAATCTGTTGTCAACGGAGGTGGTTGGCACATGACCTCTGAACATACCCAAGTCCTTTGTGCATTTTTGATTCGATAACATGCCCATAGGCTGGTCCATCTTGCTCTGCACGTAAATCCTGAACCTCGGCCATCAGAGACAGGGTCTCTATTAGATCATCCAATCCCTGTCCCGTCAGTCCAGATACCTCGATCGATGGAATGTCCCCTCCAAATGCCTCCAGCTGGATGCCCTCTGCAAGGAGTGCATGCTGAACTTTTTCCTGCAGAGGACCCTTTGTTAAACAATTAAAGTAGGGACGATCCAAATATACCCACCACATCCGCTTCTGGCTTATCAACCTTGTTGATAGCCACGACAACCCCAACCTTGTCCTGCTCTGCCTTGATAAGCTCGATAACCTCTTTTGTCTGAGGCATGACGCCGTCATCCGCCGCGACCACAAGGACAATAATGTCCGTAACGCTGGCACCGCGCGAGCGCATTGCAGAAAAAGCAGCGTGACCGGGTGTATCAAGGAAGGTAATACTCCCACTAGAGGATCCTTTGACAGGTACCGAGAATGCACCGATATGCTGCGTAATACCACCAGCCTCACCAGCTGCAACAGATGCCGAGCGAAGGGTGTCCAGAAGGGTAGTTTTACCGTGGTCGACATGACCCATGATAGTAATGATAGGTGGACGGGTGGGAAGAGTGGTTGGGTCAGGATGTGGAGCACTGAGCGTCGCATGAGTTCACGGTGTATCAAACGTCTCATAATGCTTACGGGGGGTATATGTCAAAAGCGGCTTCATCATCAATGATAGGGTTGCGACAAAATTCTTCGGCAAGAAGGGCAGCGTAATCGGACGTCAATACTGAAGTAAAGTATAAGTAATAGGACGAATAGAATAAAATAAGTAGTGACCATGATCATATGACGCCTCAGCTGCCATCCCTGCCTCGACCATCTTGCGTTGAAGTAGTGCTGCAATTATTGAGACCACATAATACTGATAAAGGCATTAGTTACTTACTCTGCCGCACATTTAGCAGTCTTGCTAGTTGACCAACAGAAACTGTAGTTGGGATATATACATCGACAGCCACTTTCTTTGAGTATGCCTTCGCTTTTTTTGCTTTCGAGCTAGACTTTAGGTTGGTATGATGCATCCGGGGATGACTGGGAATGGCGCCATCTCGAGCATGCCGAAGCGAACCTCGATCCTTCAAGTTTACCCGCTCAGGACGTCTATTCCGACCGGCATCCGAGTGGTCGTCTACGGTGAACGCTGCAGAGAAACGAGGGTTTTGTTGTACTGTGTCAGCAACTCCTCTGACCTGCGACGATTCCACCGCCTTCCAATTTTTGCGTTCTCCGTAGGGCTCTTCCCGTTGTCTTTTGGGTGCTTCTGCAGACTCCTTTTGAGGTGGAGACGGACGCGCGCCCATATGAGGAGCTTGGTCTCGTTGCAATGTCCGCCGAGATGAGGAGCCAGAACTAGAAGTATCTGATGCCCGTGTTAGAAGATTGCTCCCACCGGGTCGGGGCTGAGGAGGTGCAGGACGAGCCCATTTTGAGGTGGAGGAAGCCGGTCCGCCGCGCAAAGACACGCCTCGGAAGTCGTCAGAGTCACGAATGAATGATGCCGTTTGTGCTCTGGCCCATTTACTGGGAGTCGGCTGTAGAGGCGGAAGAGGATGAAGGGGCGCCCATTCCGAAGGCTGGAGAGATGGTTATGAAATGCTGTCACGAATAAATTGACAGTACCCACCTTGGCATTTGCTGCTGTCGATGCAGACCTCCGTTGCGTTAACTGAAAAGCGCAAAGAGCTGCTTTGCGACGGTGCATTCGTAGGTGCGAACTCAACTCGTCAAGCCTCTACTAAGGGTCGGCACGGAACGCGGATGAAGAAAAAGTGAGATTATGTAATGTACTATTGAGCCTGTGAGGTATGTACAACTCATGCTACTACTTAGTATGAACTTGTTTCGCCAGTAAACCACTGTATCGGAATGATTGGACTACTTGCACTGGTTGGTCGTAGAAGACTCGTTAACTTGCATACAACTTTTCTTAACCCTGCACAATGTTTTCGGAGAAGTTACGCGCTCTCGCGTTTCCCTGAGCGAAGAATTGGTTTTGGAAGGAGTTCTGGAAGCAAAACCACACAGGGAACGCCTCCTCAGGATGCTGGTCAGCAGACACATGGATCACAATCTACATACGAGAAACATTTCTCGGTGGATGATTCGCAGCTCTGGAACTCGAGCCAGAGAATGCCCTCTGGTGACCCGGAGCAAGGTTTGAAGCGTCTGTTACTCGATAATGATACCTTGGTTATCACAAGGTACGTTTCCTATAATTGAGATGGCACGCAACTAAATCATGGTAGGCAACTTGAAATGTTAAACATATTCATGGGCTTCGAGCAGTCAAACCGATATGCCATTAGTAGGTCATTGTGCTGGGTCCTACAGCAGGAATCATCATTTGTTCTCCATTAGCAAACGAAGCTGGCGAACCACTTGGTTACATCGCCGAAGAGCCCCGAGGCGTCCTATCAATGTTTGCCAGGCAAATATTCCGCACACATCGTCCATTTCGTGCTTTAGTCATGGACCTCCATGGGTCACCTATTCTCTGGGTATGTTTCATAGTAGCCCACCCGTCCAGTATAAACCCTTCATACCATGCAGATTCGCAGGCCATTTGCATGGATAAATTCGCGCATGTTTGTCCAACGTTTGAAAGATCTTCACGAATATACTCCAGAAGGAGAACCTGTACTAGACACATTCGCCGAAGTCCAACAGGAGTGGCATCTTTGGCGAAGACGCTATCATCTCTTTATTCGGTAATGCATCACAACTACACTGTCACTATCTCTAGTCCCAAGACCTGTATCATAGCGACCAGCCTAGGCGCATTCTCTCCACCACTTCTGGCCCACAGCCTGAGCCCCCGATAGATTCATTCACCCAATTTGCAAAGATCGACGAGGGGCTATGGGCGTGGCACTTTAACATGCTCGATGCGCGTGGTACGCCAATTGCGACCGTCAATAGGGCATTCCGCGGCTTTGGGAGGGAGGTAAGCTGGGCAAACTCAATCTCCGTATCTGAAGCTGTCATCAGGGGCTAACCGGTCTTTGCCATGCAGATTTTCACTGATACAGGTTTGAAATACATGCACTGAAGTAGTTTTACTGATAAAGGCATATCGCGATCGACAGGACAATATTTCGTGACTTTTGGCGCCCCGCGTTCAGACGAATCCGATCCAACGCCGCGGCAGCCCACGGTCATCCGGAATCTCACTCTTGACGAGCGTGCGGTAAATAAATTCCGGCTGTTCCATCGTTTCGGTTTTTCTAATTCCTCTATGCGGCATTAACGATTATAGCTTGTGCTTGCGATGGCAGGTCAGTTGCTGCGCTTGTTCTACTAATAAAGTTGAATATTAATGTATTGTAGTAAACATCGATTATGATTACTTCTCAAGACATTCAGACGGTCATGGATTGGGGTTCCCGATCTGGTGGAGCTCAGGAGAATGAAGTTACCCGTGGAGCATTTATCGTTTTCTGGTGCTGCTTTATCGGATCATGTTTGAAGAATACAAGTTTATTGATGCAGATATGATGCAGTTACAAAGTGACTAGGATGACGACATGCATAAACTATCCGGGAATATTTTAGTAACCTTCCCCAACCTCGCACAAGGTCTCCAAGAACAACTTGAGATCCTCCTGCTCGATCTCGAGCACGCTGGCATCAAAGGTACTATGACGTGACCGTGCATTACAGCGTTGCTTTGCTTCAATGAACGCTAAACCAAACTCGCTGAAGCAGCACGTTAATACTGAAGATGAAGGAGTGAACATCTAACTTACTTTCTCCTGACATCTCCAAAGTCAAGCGCTCCCGTGATACCGACCACGACGTACGTTTGTGTTTTTTCATTCAAGCAAGCAACTACAAATGGAAGCGACTTCTTTCCTCTGCCTTGAGGGCCACCGATTTTTGTCCCTGGGAGGCGGTCGCGAAGGGCATCAACTAGCCAAAGCCCTAGACGCGCCAGAACTCCGGGATGGGCAAAGAGAGCAAGATCAGGTCCCTGTGAGAGCACCACGACGCGATGAGAGCGCATCGTTCGGATGTCTTGCTTGTCTATTATCGACGTCCCTTGCCGAATGATGGCACGATGAAGCGACATAGAAAGCGACAAAGCGTCTCTCAGTGGTACAATGCTAGATACAGTTATTCCAGGATACACGTCAACAAGGATGTGGAACTTACTCTGACAGTGCATCATAAGCAGCCCAGAAATTCTTCACCCACCACGACCTTTGCTTCCGCTCTTCGCCGTCACCATCACCATCCACATCACCATCACCATCTGTTCGTCTCCTAGCTACTTCCATCTGCTTCTCCCGTTGTTCCTCTCCATTCCGCCCCCCTTCCCATAACCTTCCGCCACCAAACCATTCGCCTCCGTGCCGTGCGCCTTCAACCTCGACCTCCATCCTTATGCCGCCTGCAACGTCAAGCAAAGCACCTACGGCTTCCACAGCGTCCGCTGCACCGAGAGGGGAAGCACGATACCCAAAGCATCTCGCAAAAGATGGATACGTTAGCTCAACGAGGCCATATTCTGGCGCGATTGAGTCGAGCTTCGCACGCAGTTGGTGCTTCAAGTCGAGGTCCATGTGAGCATAGGGTTGTTGTGTCTGTGGGATAGAGAAGCTACGGAGGAAAGTCTCAGCCATAACAAGGGAAACGTTAATGAAAGCGCACCCCATTTTTGCGAGCAATCCAGTGAGGCGCTTTCGTCCGCGCTCTTTCCAGATGCCGAGCTTACCAGCGACGTAGCTTGAGTGGTACATTGCATCGTACAGAGTCCAATGTCGGAAGAGCATAAATCGTAATTCCTCTACTGCACGTACTGAGAGATCGTCTGGGTTCATGGCTGTGATAGTATCTGTTGCATTTGCAGCAACGTCTGGCGGGAGTGGATTTAGGCGGAAGACTTCGTCGTAGTAAATTGAATGATATTTGTCGTATGTGTCGCGGGATATTCGAGCGGTGGTATATTGAAACGTGAGTCCAAGGATCGCAAGCCTGAAGGACAATTTTAAATCAAGCCACACGAGATCAATGAGCGGGTTACCAAAGCAAATCACAGTCCACGCGTTCAAGGACAGTTGCAAGTATGTAAATTGTTGCGGACGCACTTTGGCCATACCATGACCCACTCCCATAATATCTGGCGATGAGTTCGTGATATGCGTCGCGTTGTTCTCGCGACAGTCGGGGAGATTGCTTAATCATGTCTTAATAAAGCGATAATGTGTTGGCTGAAGGTTGAATGATTGCTCACGTCGTCCAGCTTCCGGCGCTTCTCTTGACTTCGCTCGCCGTCTCCCAACGATCTCCGCTTGCCCGAAGGGCCGCGCTCGGAGAACTCTTCACCATCATCCAGATCATCCTCTTCGTGTGATCGCACGTCATCTTCATCATCCAAATCCGAGTCTTCATCAGAGTCAGGTTCAGGATCGTACTGCATTGAAGTCAGTAGGAGTCGCAGAATAACGATCGTCACATTCACCATCAGGGCTTCCCAAGCCTTCCTCTCCTCTCCCATATTCTCTGCTTCGCCATCATCCCATACAATAAATCTCTCGCCGTTCTCACCAACGGCAAACATGTTTGCGAGATTCTGTGGCCGGGTTGAGTCTATGATGTGGACTGAAAGCTTCATGCTGAATTCGCCGAACCAACTCTCAGACGAGAGATCAAGGATAGCGCCCATGTTCAATAGAATAAGAGTGTGTAGCTTTCGAGCCTTTAGCTCGTTGGTGTACCTTTCATAACAGCACACACACCTCCGTGTATGTAATCAGTTCGTCTTTCATCCTTTCAAGGTCGGCCAGACCCGATACAGGGATTATTCTATGCATGACGTCGTCCTGCTTGAGAAGTTCCGCAAGCATTTTTGCTGCACACAGTGCATCAACATCAGGAGCGACGAGGATTATGACGGAGGAAGCGGAGGTGAGAGGCGAGCGGCGGTGCGCCGCCAGAATATTTGCGTAGGCCTCAGCATAGGCAGGTCGTGAGGCAGATGCTAGGTGGGGTGGCGGAAGAAAGACCATAAACCGGAGAACGCAGTGTGCGGTATGTGGAAAACGAGTAAATACGCGGGAACAAGACGTACGTTAATCATCAGACGCGCCGCGTCGCGTATGATGACACGTGCCGTCACACCGTGTCGATGTCACGCACAGGTTAACAATATTCGATTCATTCAATTTGCTAACTACATACAAAGACCCAAGCAACATGATGAGATAATAGCTACATACGACAATCCATTAAGAGCATATAGAAGAGCTTTAATAATGTAAAGAGAGAAGGATACAGAGAATGCGCAGGCAGATGACGCAGAATGAAAGTTCGTGATATAAAGTCAGAAAGATAATTCAAGGAGCGTGATGGATGAAGAGACAATGCTAGATGGTAATAACAGGTTAGCAGCGGTGACAGACAAAGCTTGTTAAGGGGCGTACATATTTGCACAATTTCCTATGCGATAGGAATGATGTATCCGCTTAGTACCTTCCTTGACCCTCGGATTGTGTAACCTTCACGTTCTGCTTGTTCTAGCGCACGCTTAAATGATGGGCATCCATCCTTCTTCTTCTGGTGCCGCGTCACAGCATCGCTCCTGGACCACGTCTTAAGACAAGGTTGACATTGCCACTCTGTGTTAAAGTGAACTGTTTCGATGTGGCGGCCCAAAGTATTCATTGCTGAGGTAGCTGTACAACCCCGATATTTGCAGGGAATCGTTGCGTCGCCACCGACGCCATGCCAGTTGAGAAGATGATCGGAAATGCGATCCTTGCACAGTTCGATGTACAGACCACACGGGCGGTCCGTCCACTCACAAGCCCGTACGCATGTCAAGTCTTCGGGAAGTTCATCGGAAACAGTGGCAGAACGATTTCTATAGGAATTATCAATTTCCATGGCCCCGTACATCCTTGTCCGGAGATGTTGTCTGTCAGCACGGCTGCTGATGTCTACCGGGTGGGGGTCATCAGTCGGCTCATCCATGGCGGTGACTTTGGCGTTAACTGTGACGAAGGCGCCAAAATCCCCCACCTCGGGTTTCCCTTTGCCCATGCGTCTGCGCTTGCGCGCCTTGGTACCAACAGGTGGAGGAGAAGGACCAGCATTGATGGCTCGAATGTCGTCGTCGGCTTTACGTTTAGAGGACATGTGCCGATCGTCAACTTCTGGGTCGCAAGGAACAAAGGCGGATGGCTCCGAAGCAGTGTTTCCATTTAAGCTCTGATTTCCGCAGGAGTCTTGCAAGGACCGCGCAACGGTGGCTGGACCCACCACTACACGCATTGCAGTGGTATCGGAATATCCGTGCATAGCAGATTCCGCTGCCGTCTGCGAGTGAACGCTTTGCCCTTGATAGAGCCCAAGATAGACTGCAGGAGCGTAGACTTCGTCGGGTTGACCTAGGCCCAAATAATTTGGATCTGTCGCAGCAAAGTTTTTGGAGTAGGCATCGCCAAAACCATCATGAAGGGATGACTGAGTTTGATAAACTGGTGCTTGAGTGGAGGCAGAATGATGAAGTGGGTAATGTTGATTTAGATGCATCGCGGGCCACTGGGGGAGACCAGACACAGGACAAGTAAATGCATTTAAGGTCGGAAACGGCACACGAGTATTATTCACTGGTTGTAAAAGCGCCGGTGTCCTGGAGGTAAAGAAAATGAGATGCGATTGGAACCTTAGATTGAGGTTGCACATACCGCTCCTCTCGCATTTGGGATAAAAGATGCGGATCCCTATGGATGGAAGTGAGGGCATGAATCAAGGTTAGTTCATTAGATTGCTTACATGGAGCCTCGCATTGAAGCTACAGTGGGACCTGCAAGTACGTTCTCGTCAACCACGGATATCGTATGATTGTCACTACGTCCGGGACCGTATTGCATCGGGGCTGATACATCCAAAGCATCTTGAAATCTGCCAAAGGCTGTGAGCTGATATTTTCGAGCGAGGCGGGACTACATACAAGCCTGTGAAGGACAACGGCTGAGAACATTCGGCTGCAAGTTGTGCCAGTACTTCGTCAAGGGCTTCTGGATCAAATTGCGGTAGAAAGGACGGAGTAAGGACGGGATTGGCCGGAATGTCCGAGGAACACGACCAAGGATCTCCGACAGCAGTACACCGGTTGCCATCTGACAGAGAGTCTAAAAACCGCGAAATATCTTCTCCGCCAGCGGCTAGATAAGGATGAAACAGGGACGCATCATGAGGAAACAGTGACGTCGATGATATTTAGTTACATACAGTAGCTGATTTGACCTTCAGTGGCAACCTCCCCAGTAATGGTAGGATCTCCGAATGTTGATGGACCAGCATTACTGGCGTACGTTGTAGGAACCTGAGAGTCGGTCGGGTGAGAAAGAGATTGAGGAATAGACCCGCTATGAAAATCGTAAGATGAGCTGCATCAACCGATAGAAGATTGAATGTCCACCTATTCCCCGTATCCCAGAACGTGGCTCCAGTTGCTGAACTGATGTCATAGAAGGGGCTTCGGAAGCAAGCAAGCAACCACGCGCAATTCGAAGTACAGAAGGTATTATCAGCAGATGCACAAACCAATGAGTAAAAATGTGAGTGGACTTACCAACGCTGGGTCATAACTGGAACAACGATATGAAATGTACAACAAGAGAGTGTAAAGATGTATGCCAAAGCACAGAGAGATGAAAGAAATGAGGAAGAGAAATGAGAGGAGAGGAGAGAAGGTTCAATACCGACCTTTTAAACCTCAGAAGAAGGTGGAGAAACACGAAATAAAGGACGCGTTCTCGAAACGCGTCCTTACGAAATTACGGAAAGTGAGCATGTGATTTCACATTGTGCCCGACAAACATGTCGCAAAAGGCAAGTCGTTGTGCATACTTCAGCATAGAAAACACACCTGTGGCGTCGGTTGATGCCGCATGTGGTCCACTGTAATTCATTATGCGTGCATCATTGTATTAGAGCACTGATCTGCCAATGGATGGCGCTCGTCCTTTGTGAGACCTAAATTTTGGTGGATATGACGTTTCATATAATGCGGGACTAGATGTGGAATGAGAGGTCAAGGGTCATAACAATGGAATTTGTATTCTCGTCGAGTATAATCCAAGCTCAACCCAGGTACCGTGCGCTTTGGCAGCGGCAGTCGCTTAGGCAAGCGGCAGCGACTTAAGCACAAGTGAACACCTGAGGAATAACTTCGCTAGATTGAGAAACAGCAGATCAGAGGGCACACATGCATCATAAAGGCCGGAAAAATAACATATACTTGAGGTCAATTGTATGTTTTTTATTGCAAGGATGTTTACCATCGCTGCCTATGTTCTTGTCTGACCCAGTGGTAGTCCTTGTCTGTGACGTGAGGATAGGATGGTACGATAACTAGTAGTCAAGAACTACAATATCACTCTAGATGAAAGTCACTAAATTTCGGGTCCTTGATATCACCATGATGTACGGTATAAAATCACCACTTACAGGAGGACACAGGATTACAAAGTGTAGAGCCCGTAGCTCGTGAGATCCTCATTCAACTGTAAGATGAGGGCATCCCACTCTAGACTCAGGTCAACAATTTTGGGCGATTAAAATAAAGAGACATCACATAGTTTGAGAGCCGTATCGACGATAGACGGATTATTATCCCTGGATAACACAAGTGCATGAGATGCCTGAAGTTCCCGCATCACAATGCAAGAGTTGTATCTATTTTTGTTCGAGTTGAAGATTTCGGTAATCCACAACTCGTTAACCTTATAGGCGTTGTTTTGATATGTTGTCCAAAGGCTTCCAGGTGTTTCCTTATTCGGGACGGGCGCGGTTAGCTTCCATATGGAAAACGCGTGCAGAGCCATACACACGCTCAGCACGCCGCATACAGGTTCCACGAGGTACTTAAAGTCCGTTTCTGTGTCTGCTGGACACATTTACAGTCGCCATGGCGTACGAGGCAAGGCCCTCAACAGACCAAGGTATGATTTTATTTGGGCACATCTCTGTGGGATGCTTACCTTGAGAACAGAGGCTGCACCTCTCTTGCGAGGTGGAGACGATGATCCGCAAAGCGCCCAGTCACACTCTCCCGGCCCATCTATGTCTCGCAGAATTGCAAACGTTGTCCAAGAACCGCTCACTGGTCTCACCAAAGTCCTCCTTGTTGAAGTCCTTATACTACTTCTCATAAGTTCAGTGTTTATTGGCTTATTCGCCGGCGCACAACATAAACTGAATCTACGAAACGGCGTACCTGGTGGTGGAGATGGCGGCGGTGGCGGCGGAGGTAATGCCACCCAGACCGAGACCAAAACAGCTACAGTCACTTACACTAACACTCGCACTCGCACAACAACTGCTGCTGCCTCAACCATAATCTCTGGCATTGTGACTACTACTGCTACCGCTACTACCACTTCGGTATCTACGGCAGTTTCTACGGTCTTTGACCCGACCACGACGACCAAAATTGCAACAACCACTGCCACGAAAACATCTGTATATACCTCGATCTCCACCCAAACAACGACAGATGTTCATACGCGGACGGTTATCGTTGGGCCAGAACCTACAGGACCTCCCTCGGACCCTAGTCCGACTCCATCGGTATGTCTAGTTGCACGTGTTTGAACCGATGTCTCACACCAGTGCTCACAGGACAAGTGCCTCACTCCGGATTGCATTATCTTGGCTGCATCCATTCTATCGTCTCTGGACACATCACAGGATCCTTGTGAGAATTTCTATGACTTTGCGAGTAAGTCGGCACGTGGTTGTACCGTGTCCTCTGCATGTGCTCAATTACAACGTCAGACGGTGGTTGGATCGAAACACACCCCATTCCGGGTGACAAGGGTGCCGTCAATTCGTTTTCGGTTCTTTCAGAACAGAACGCGCAAGTCATTCTCAAATTACTTGAGGGCGACTCGTCCGTCCAAGATGATTCTTGGGATGATCAGCTCCTTCGCAAGATTCATATAATGTACACTTCATGCATGGATGAGGCGCGGCTTGATTATCTTGGCCAGGAGCCATTACAGAAGTTCGTCAACACGATACGGAAGCTTTACAGGGGAAAGAACTATGCACATATCATGAATCCAAGACAAGGCTTATCCGATGCCCTTGGTTACCTACACTCTCGGGGTAAGAGTCGTCGATTTGAGCTTATGTTGCCCGTTTACTCATGCTGTGACTTAGGTGTTGACGCGCTTTTTGAGTTTACTATTGAAGGTGACGCCGGCGCTGACCCGAACAATATGATTCTGTGGTTCAGTCAACCCAGCCTGGGGCTCCCCTCCAAAGTTAGCTTCCAACATCTCATATTTTTTCAATACATCTGACAAATATTAGGAGTATTACAAGGACAAGAACGTCATCACCGTGTATCAAGACGTCATCGAGCGTCTCTTATCTTCCCTTAGGGATGACAGAGTTCTCAGTCAAGAGAATGCAGAGATCATCCTCCAAACGGAAGAACTTGAAGACAGCGAGCATGTCTGGCCCCCCTGGCCCTGGCCACCTTGGGATGAAGATGGCGACGACGACAATGAGGATGGTCGGGAACGTAGCCCTGGAGATCCTTTCCAGAATTCTCGCGAACTTGCGCAGAAGGTTGTCAAGTTTGAGACTGAAATTGCGGAAGCGACACTTGACCTGTAAGCCGATGCACGTGTTGCCACACGCATACGCTTACTAATGTATATCGCCGTATCAGTGACAAGCTGCAGCAAGATCCGTTCGGCACGTACAACCCAACGAGCATCAATACCCTCAAATCCCAACTGTCGCAGATTAACTTCCCAGACTATTTTGCCACGTTCACGCCTCGTGTCTTCCCGAGCCGCGTTATCATCACGTACAAACCATACCCGAACTCCTTGTCAGAGATCTTAAAGAGGACGCCTGCAGATGTCATCGAGGCGTATCTCGTTGTGCGCGCATCGTTGGAGTATGCCCCCAACCTCGGTCAGACCACTGAGGCTTGGAAGGCTGTGAGAACTCTACAAGAGACTCTGTATGGCTTTAAACCTGGTGTAGTTGGCGAACGCTCCCAATTCTGCATGACCAAGGTCGACACTGCTTTGGGCTTCGCTACTGGGAGATATTTTGTGAACCAGACGTTCCCCGGCGAATCAAGGAAGAAAGCGACCGATGTCATTGATAGTGAGTGAAGAAAGACAACCCTCAGACTACTGCTAGATGTGCTTTATTCAGATATCATTGACGCCTTTGAGAGCTCCCTGCGCCGTATCGAATGGATGGACGAGGAGTCCGCTCGTAGAGCAGGCGAGAAAGCTGAAGCTCTTCGCGTCAAGGTTGGCTTCCCTCTATCCCCAGACACGCGCGATCCACGTTCCCTTGTCTCCTACTACACCCTGGTGAAAGTACATGTGGACACTTTCTTTGACAATGTTCTCAGCGCTGCGTAGGTGGCACAAACGCTTGCTCGAACATAGCATTCATCATATGTTATACAGCGCCTCCGACATGTACAAGATGTGGCAGAAAATCGGCAAGCAGAGGAATCCTGATGAGTGGGAAATGACACCAGCAACTGTGAATGCGTACTACAACCCACCTGCCAACGAAGTAAGTGAAACCGTACAGTTAAGGCGCCGGACTGACAAACGACATTAAAGATCGTCTTCCCTGCCGGTATCTTGCAACCTCCCTTCTTCTCCCAAAGCTGGTGCGAATATCCGTCTTATATTTCTCAGTCCCTGCTTACTGACGTCTATGTACAGGCCTGGATACCTCTCCTACGGGTCCTTCGGAATGGTAGCTGCTCATGAGTTGACAGTAAGCTCGACACCTTACACTGCCCGCATAAGCTTTGTCTTAACCAATGTTAGCACGCATTTGATTCCTCGGGTCGTCTTTATAACCAACAAGGTAAACTGGAAGAGTGGTGGTCACGCCAGACCAGCGACGCGTACCAGATTCGCCAGGACTGCATCGTGGAACAATATTCCTCGTATACGGTAGATGACGGCAAGGGAGGACTCATCCATGTAAACGTGCGTACTATTTTTCCTTTCTGTTTATAATAACTGATAGTTGATCCACAGGGAAATCTGTACGTTCGTGGACGTGGGGTATAAGTTTGCCACATTACTAACTGATGGTTTTTAAGTACTTCCGGCGAAAACATTGGAGATTCGGGTCTGATTCAGGCGTACCGTGCGTGGAAGGCACAGTACGAAGATTCATATGAAGCCGGAAAAGAATACTTGCTTCCCGGCCTTAGCTACACTCGGTTCGTGATGCTAAATGTATCGGTGAATCGTTTGAGTACTAACCACATGTTTAGGGAGCAGCTATTCTTTATCTCATTTGCTCGTACATGGGCGATGAACAACAAGCCTGCTGACGCAGTAAGTGTTGCTACCCATCTTAAGGCCTGTTTCGATGTAACCTTGCAATAGGTCCGACGTGTCCGATCAGACCCTCATTCGCCGAACCGATATCGCACTGAAGGCACTGTTTCTAATATTCCTGAGTTTGCAGAGGCCTTCAAATGTTCAAAGTATGCCAAGGTGAGTGCGGGCACACGAGATGTAAATTCCTGCTCTGACATGGTATCTCGTAGCTTAATCCACCAAAAGAGAAGAGATGTATCTTTTGGTCTTGATATGTTTTCGATACCTTGTTTGTGTTATGCGTTTGCCTGTCTTTCCTTTTGAGGAAGACGTATAGTTCATTTGGTTCAGTGTGTACATTATCTATTGAGGACATGTTTTTACCCTTCTATATTCGCTGCGAATTGTGGAGTCTGATCCCAGTGGAATGTGCTGAAGTGCACAATCCATCCTATCATAGGACTCCTTTTGTACTGGGGACATCGTTACCACCAGTGCGTTCGATGGCTTGTCTGATCGCAAGGGCAAGTGCCTTGAAAGCAGATTCAGACCTGTAGCGAGTGAGTGCCGTCACTGGTTGAGTAGGCAGTGGGCAACCTCACCTGTGGTGATCGTTTTCGCCCCGCAGGACGTCGACGTGAAGGGTCACGCCAGAAGCTATGGCGAAAGAATAGAATATGTGAGGGATCATTTCCGTCGACAGATCTCCTATTTTCTCCCTCTTTAAGCCCAGATCAGTGACACAGTACGGTCTTGAACAAATATCAATAACAGCTCGAGAAAGAGCCTGAGAATTGTCAGATGCAAGCAATATGCAAACCACCTATCGATGACTAACCTCATCCAATGGTGCAAATCCAGTTCCGTAACGACGAATTCCACGAACTTCACCCAGAGCTTCTTTAAAAGCTGTTCCGAGAGCGATGGCGCTGTCCTGTAATTACCGCGGATGCTATTGGTCTGGGATTCCTTCAAACCAAGAGGACATACAATCACTCATCTGCTGTGTGGTGGTCATCAATCCATAAATCGCCTTTACATTTCATAGTAAGCGACATCCCTCCATGCTTTGCCAAGGCATGGTACATCTGGTCAACTCAATCAGTCGGAATCTGAGGTCAAAGAGTTATCAATCTCACGTGGTCTAGAAAACCGATGCCCGTCGATATGTCAATTACCTGAGCATTTGCTGATCCAGGAGTACAGTCAAGATCGATAGAAACATCAATCTGTGTCTCGTTGGTGATCCTTGAAATCGTAGCTGTTCGTGCAGCCATCATTATCGAAAAAGTGATAGGCTTTAGACCCGAATTGGGACAAGGTTAGAAGCTTTTGGACAACAAGCACAAACAACCATCTAAAAGATCTTGAACAACAGCAGTAAACACCCACTTATGGCTTCTCCGCTTCTTAGGTCAAGGTCAGCACTGCGGGCTGTCCTTGGGCCACAGACCCGTCAACGATCATTGCCTGCCAACCGGCCTAGGACTAGGTCACTCTTCAATATCTTTCGCAGGTCTGCGAAGTTAGTACAAGAAGAACCTGCTCCGTTGCTCACCGAGGACAACCTATTTCATCCGTTCACAAAATCTCCGTTCCCTCCAGTCCGTGCTCGTGGAGAAGCTATACAGTCGCTTGCCACGTGTCCAGTTTGTGCATCTGGTCACAGCGGTGCTCATGCACACACGAAATCGCAGCCTCTCGCGGTAAAGTTTGAGTGCCCCGACTGTGGTTTCCCGACACATTGCACGGAGGAGCATTGGACGGCTGACGAAGAGCACACCAAATACTGCTCTAGACTTCGGGAAGTCAATGAGGACGAGCATGATCTTCGAAGCGGCAGGAAAATGCATGAATTTCAACTTCCCGGTGTGCCATTTAGTTTTTCACCTTGATGCATTCTAACTAATCTACTCGCCCAGGACCACAGGCTTACGAGGAAGCTGTATCATTCGCAAATTGGGATGTCTTCTGGTACACACGCGGATTTCCCTCTATGGATACGGAACGTTCAAGAAGGCATGCCAGCAAACTTCTTACCTATCCGCTTACTATTGGTTCGATTCTTCACCAAAATAGTGGATTGACTTTAAGCAACCAAAGAGTCACACCGGAAGGAAGTCGCTCATTAGCAGGTAAGTATTCGCCACCTGTTTACTGAATTGCCTTCAAAATTGCGTCCAGCCCTGCGCACCATGCTGCATGTCCCTCCGGGATCGCCTGATACAGAGGAAGCTGGTGCCGCAAAGCCTCAGATACGCATATTCATCCTTGGTGCTCGCGCCGAGTCCTCTTTGCCACCGCATGCCTGGGAGCAACTTTGCATGTTGTTCCCGTCCTGTCATTTCCACCTCTACTTCATTGGACCACAAGTCTCCTTGCCGAGGCCGGCTAATTCTCCCCCTCCGACTCCCCCAAATGAATCGATAATGAAAGAGGATAATATCGCCGACAAACCTGCGGCAGAAAATGTATCCACGACGCAAGAGTCCACCGACACTGCCAAACAGGAGGATGAGACACCAGTTTATGTGCCAAATGTCTATGAGCCTCCGACACCCGCACCTATCGCGCGTCTTAAGCGCACGCGATCATCAATCGAACTCTACGGAGTTCCCTCTTACACCGTTCCTTACACCCCCCAGCTCACCATTACTGGCCTGCAAGCAAATTACGCTGAAGTCCATGCACAGTTTCAGGATACCCTTGATCCCTACACAGATGTCTTCTTCCTGTTCTCCCCTGGCTTTGGTTTTCCTTCGCCCAATTCCGTATCTGAATTAGATGGCAAGCCCTACCTGCAGATCGCTTCGCCGACAGAATGGGGTCCTGTCATACCATCCTTGCTCGCAACCCGTTGTGCCATCTTCGTAACAGGGTTTTCCCCTGCTGACGTTGAAAGGGATATTCGCTCCATGGAGACTGCGCCAGACGTCGCTGGTGAGTTTGAGTGGGTGGTTACTCCGGGAGAGAATGCGTTTGGCAGTGAAAAATGGGAGGTCGCAGACTTCGACCCCAGAGTGATGGTGAAGACGAACTGGGGTGTTTGGGGCATCAGGGGCAAGGGCCGAGAAGTGAGAGAGCGTAGCTCATTCAGCCTATTCTAGAATGTAATCTCCGGTACCATGTTTAATCGACCGGAACACAACTTACCCAGGTCATTGCATTTACTGTTGCAAAGGACCCGATACCTTACGAAGATGAGCAGGTGCGCGGAAGGTGTCATGGGTTTGGCTACCTTCAATCTACGCATGCAGGATGACATCAATAACATGATCATTGTTCACTAACGAGTCTGCTACGAACTGCGCATATACGAGATAAACTTCCCAGTTGACACTTCTCTAATTAATTTCTAAGCTACACACATAAACGCTGTAGCACAACCTTCATAGCATTTCAGCTCCCTGCGGACACATCATCGACCGGTGAGCCTAATCTCAAGCGCACGCAACGGAAGGTAAGTGACAGCCGAGAAAGCTGCCGCGAGCTGTGTGCAATTCGGTGAGTGGATCCATATCCAAAGGAAGGATCATATACACCTCGAACCCGATCTCTGCTCCTGCCATCTTCCCGAGTGGGCCTGTATACCATACCTACGATTAAGATCATGCACAAGCTGATGATGCAGCGCTGATGTCTCTCACCTCTGACATCCCGACGACAGCACCTGCGACACCGAAACACCCTGCAAGTATACCAGCTACGCCCAGTGGCAGCCTTAAGAAGATAAAGAAGATGGCGAGTTCACCATCTCCACCCTCCCAGAATCAGCAGACTCACTTCGATGGCGTATCATAACCATCCAAGTTGTATCCCCCAAGCGGTCCGTTTTTCCGCCGGAAGATAAAGTGCTCCTCGGCGACAATCACGATAAAGAATGCCGTCCAGTCGCCGAGGATACTGAGAAAATTGGAAAGGATGACGCTAAAATGCTCGCGGCCTACAACGCCGGCCACAGTGTAAGCGACGAAAGCGACGAAAACCCAGAAGAAGCGCGGAATGATGGCAAATGGGCGTCCAAGTGCCTGCATAGACAAGCCCGCGGAGTAGGTATTCGGGATGTTATTGGCGCTATCAGTGGGTTAGTACGAACGAGCAAAGGCGTTCATTCTCCCTTACATGACAGAAAGCGCGAGAAGGACAAGGATGAACTGGCCAAAGCGGCCCCACGGCGAGAGGATCTGCGCGATGAGGCCGCCTGTCGAACCGTCTCTGAACGCTGTGACATATGTGGGGTCTGTGATAGTCATAAGTGCGGCGCCGAGGATCTCGACGAAGCATATCGGGATAAACAGGCCGAAGAACGTGAGTAGGAACACACGCATTGGTGGTGTGTCAACCGGCAGCCGACAGTTATAGTCCGCTGCGACAGGTGCCCACTGATGGCGTCGCGACTCAGCATTAGATGTGACAGGAGAGAGATACGGTTGGACCCTTACCCCAGTGAATGAGCCGAATACGATCCCGCCGAAGCTGAGGATGTCTGCTGAGAGGGCGCGCCCTGTGTCCTCTAGCGATTTTTGCGCGTTGATGTCATATCCCGCCTTCCCACCAAGGCCACAAAGAAAGAGCATGCTTATCATGGTGATCATCCATGCGTAGCGTTCGTACATGTGCACAATGTTGTACCCGATAAAACACGGGATGAGACAACATACTCCAATGATGATGATGCCAACTACGAGAGGAAGGGTGCCAGGGTTTACATTGGCGAGCGCTTGACCTCCGAAAATGACGGTTGTTGTGGCAAATCCGAGCCTAGACGCGGTCAGCGAAATGATCCGGATAGGAGGGAGAATAACAGCACTGGGTGAAGATATTGAGGACCGAATAGATGGTGCCACCGAAGTATCCCGAGCTGAAACGGGTGATGACCATAGTGCGGAGACCTGTTAGGGGGCCGAGGGTGGCGATGAACGCTGATGCGACGCCACCCAGAGCGCCAAAGCAGAGTATAGTCGCCACAGCATTACTTCAGAGAATCAGCCTATTTGCGATATCATACCCCGAGTGACATACCCAAAACTCAAAGTGAAAGTTGACTGGGCGAGCACGCCAATGGGAATGATATCAAACACCATGTTGACGGACCTACATAAATGTCAAGGAAGACGAAGGGTATGGGCCGGGTTGAACGAGACTAACCACCACATGAGGAGGCTATACAGCACTCAGGTTAGGCATACGAGCGAAACTCAGATACGCACTTATTCCATGCATTTTTTGACTCTCTCTGGTTTTCGGGCACACGCTCTACTCCACGGGCCTCGACACCACTAGCAAAGAGTCTTGACAGAAAAGGACCTAGGCTACCAAAACGTCTTGCTATCACGCGATCTGGCGCTGCCTCGACCCCCCGCATAGCTCCAAAACCTTCATGAGAGATAGTTTTATCCTCGTCATCTGGGAAGGTAGACATGTTCGTCGCTGTGCAGGTATGTCAAAGGAAGAAACCGCAGGAATGTCGGGATGCGGTGATAAAGCATTCAATAGTGCATTTGACGAGGTAATGAATGTGCTGGCAGTGCGCTGGCATCTATTGAATTTGAAGGGTTCGGAGGGGGGGGAGCCGCTTGGGTAATAAGCCGACTAGGACTGGACGATCGCAATGTTTCGTTTTGATGAATTACTTCGTATTGTAATGATGCCATGCGCTACGACGCATAGCTAGTGTGCCTCCGAGCAGCACTTGACAAACTTCTGGAGTATCCTCAAATACCAATTTGAGAGCTGGCCAGAAAGTTGAGCTGTACTTTGAGTACAGAAATAGCATTAAATATGCTCGACGTCCAAAGGTCTGAAGGACGAGTCTGCATCAAGTGCATTTGAGTTGCAAGGGCATGGACCCGGTCTCGTCACAGTCGCTGCGTCCCTGCAGGAATACCTCGACTCCTTGCTGACTGACAACTTGTTCTGTGGCGCGCTGCACCGTGACGTTGTAAATCGGTGAGGAACCATATCACTCACAATAAAAGTTGATGATCACAATCACTGACGCCCATCATATGGAAAGTTTCTGTCATTGAGAGAATACAACAGTTACAGCATCGCACATACACATAGAGCCCACTGAGACGTCAATGACAATTCAGATACAGACTCCAGAAGAGTGTTCCTGTCAGAGGGTAGTAAGTGTTGAGACCAATCCGTGGACACTGGACATGCACTGCAGGGTAGCGGAGCAAGTTATAACGTAGTTCGACCTAGCGCAGACGCACGGAGTGTGCCGAAATAAGTCTTGCTCACTCTTAATCCGTACCATCATCATAGACGCGATTCACGATAGCAAGCAACAAAGACTAGATGGTGATGCAACGCATGATGCCGAGGGCGCGGCCCAATCGGAGCTGTCGGACGCTGGAGCCCGCTGGACATGAAGTGAAGAGCAAAGTGAGGAAATACGGAGTAAGTACTACGGTTTCCATCATATGTCGAGTCGCGACTTGGTCGCAACAGGCATTGTTTTATAGATGGTACAGGCAAGATAGTATGCTTTACTTACTGGCGCACACTGACACTGTATAAAGCATGCCTGCACGTTGCACTACCCCCCAATGGCCGATGCGTGACATCCCATTTCATGTTCCTCTTTGTCGCATTGCGCGTATGAACCTAACATTATGACTGTTGGCGATACAGCTTCGCACTCGGACATGTTTGTGTTTCATACACGCTGTCGGTCGTTTACGATTACTTTACTAACGTGTTTCTCTGCAGGTACTTAGTACACTAATGGATAGTCGTCGACTCTCAACACTGAGCGTGTTTCTCTAACCAGTACCCG